>CH002303.1:162604-201723 GCA_000149265.1 Ciona savignyi
TTTACAATGGTGACGCAAATTCAAACAATGCTGACGTAATGACGTTGCCATGCTGACACAGCACAACTTCCACCTGCTTACTATGCACACAACGTCAACAATTTTTAACCAGGTTTATTATCGAACCCATGATGGACTCGTCAAGAATAACAATCCCGCCACGCGATGAAGGTACCTGTGTAAATCGAACGCTCTCACAGTGCCATCGAGTGACGAAGACATGATCACATGACCAGATGAAGTGAAGCGAACCGCAGTCACGGTTGACTCGTGCTCCGAGAATGTCACAAAACAGAATCCGTTGCTCGTGTTCCATACTTTGACCTGGGAGGGAGGAGTTGGGTAGGTTGGGGGGGAAATATCGGAAATTAACCTAGATGTTAGGCCCAAGTAAGCCTTGAAACCCTGCACTGTGATTGTTGTGTAAAGATGGGCTTTACTTTTGTTTCTCCAATAATGATAAAACACAGAAAATTGGCAGATTACCTCGCGATTACATGAGAGCGTTCACCAGTGTGATCATCAGATTAAGACCCACAGTCGGGGTAAACCAACTACTTATACTGATTGCATTCTTCTTGGGCAAGGCACTTAAAGGTCATATTAATCAACTGAATTTTGACTTCAATTTGGTAGAACCCATTATTTCACTTTAGTCAATGTCTCCCAAGCATACAACCAGCAAGCTAGCGTAGGTTTCACCACCTTCAAGCTGATGGTCCGATGCGCTATCTATGATCTAGGCTGGCAACATTGACATCATATCCACCATACCAACCTGGTCAGTGCTTGAAGCCAGGACTGCGATTGATGTACAACACATGACCCACCTTCCCATCCTCACCCCCTGTCACAATGAACCTCCCATCGGGTGAATAATCGAGACAACACATCCCGTTCGAATGTCCCTGCTGCTTCAATATGTACGACTCGCTCTGCCACTCCCACACCAGCAGTTGCCCCAGGCCGGAGGAGCCGAGCGCGAGCCAATCACCCGTCACGTTGAACGCAGACGCCGTGATCTGATGCTCCGATATGCTGCAATGTCGGGATATTCATGTTTATCCCCGTGAATGGGAAAATATATATGGGCGTTAACACACAGGCAATCAACAGATTACCTCGCGCCCATCGCAAAGCACTTAATGGACATTTCCTGAAGCCAGCATTCCAATTATAAACAACACTCTGCAATATCTCCCACAACTAGTTGCAAGTAATCACACACTGATTTCCAACTCTTCGAACCTGAGAGAATGGATGAGATTGAACTCGGGCATCTCATGGATGTGGAACGATCCGGATGCCAAACCTGTCACCAGGATGTGAGTCTTGGGGTGGAAGGCTGTGCTGGTGACGTGGTTGAAATCTCCTTCCTTGTTGAAGAAGTATCTGGGGGGAGTGGATGTTAGAATATGGGGTGCTATACATTCATAACTTCATATATGCATTGACTTATTACAATTCCTCATTGAACACTAAATATTTTGACCAATTTAAATTCATGGCCTTTCAAAATAACCAGGAACAAATAGTTCAATCCAGTAATGTGAACTAAATAACATAATAATGCTAATATGGCAATGTACAGATTTTATATAAGTAAAAGACTCACAGTGCTGTAATGATGAAATAAATATAAATATCTCTTATTTATGCATAAATTAATATTTGTTTTAAATAGCGCAAGCTTTTCTGCAACTACTTAACCAAGAATGGCCTAATGTTGGAAAAGATTAATTAGTTCTGAATATTTTGACATTGATCATAGAAATAATACTCATTTTACATTTTTTTTTTCAGAATAATACATTATTTCTTTACTGTAGAAGTCTTCATGATTGTTACTCAACCTACCATTCTGCACAAACCGAAATATAAGTCATGTATGAAAATGAACTAACTTTGCAACTCGTTTGTACAAAATCTTTGGTTTCTTGGTTTCCGATTCATCCAAGTCTTCTTTTTCCTTTGTTCCCACCGCATCCACATCCTCTTCCTGGACTTCCTCAGTGTATGGGATCACTCTGAGGAGCAAATCATTGTAATCGCTGGGAGTAAGGATCAGTTCATATTCTTCCCTTATATTCACTTGATTATGAGGATAGGATACACTTTGAGTTTGGAATAATTGAAAGCTGACAATTGCCAGATTCCCTTTGTGGTAAATATGATGGCGGTATTGCTATAGTTTCGTAGGAACTAATGATTTCACTTGATTCAGGCAATGTAAGCTAGTGCCTTACCCAATGACAAACGGACTAGCTATCGGTTAGTTGCGATTCCACCACCCAGATGGTCGGACACACTACACTAAGTCACATAGCCAGGTAATTATGTGTTTAACAAGATTTATACAACAAGTCACTATAGAGTTATGTTAAAAATTTAGTTTAGTTTATTCATTCTTGTCCCACTATTAAATAATGGCAAATGAAGCAAACCACGACACAGAAACAGGAAAACACAGCAAAACGAACAGTCTTTAAACACGTTATTAAAAACTTCTGATGCAAGTCAACTCAATTCGTCACTCAGCCAAGTAATATTGGTTGATATAGCTAAATATTCGGTGGAACAGTATATTTTAATTTTTTAAACCCGGATAAGTTTCGAACCCATGCCTTGCACAGCACTACAACAGTTTGTATATTCAAGTATTTTACCAAGTATTCGGCCACACGATCGCAAATAAATTGAAACATTAAAGTTGAAGCTTACTTGTCGGATTGTGCGGGTTTGAGTCCCTCTAGTGGCGTATCACACTCCCACACGTTCAACGCTCCGTCTCGACTCGTTGTGTAGATGTCCAGCGAGTTCAGCTCGAAGAAACAACCTTTGTGGAGTATTTGTTATGATATCATGCAACAAAATCACAGTTAGGAGCTGTGAATTCGACCAGCTAGGCTGTTTGTGGGACATGAATACAGTATGGATCGAAATGCAGATTGTATATGTGGTGAATGAATTTACGAACACATAGGACTTGAATATTTTTGTTACTTCGATCCATACAGGTTTGAAGTATTTTGTTCCATATATTACATGATTACAAGTCATGGGAAATTATATCCTGGAAACAGCAGGATTTCCCTCTTATTAACTTAACAATAGATATGAGGCGCACAATGAAGCAACAACATATCTGTGCAACTTTACAGTGTTATGGTCGAATATTTATACTTTATTACCAGGATTGGAAAATGCCAGGGATAACAGTAAAACGATTCGTGACTATGAATCAGGTGATTGCAGGTTCGAATCCTGGCAGGATTGTTTAGCTTTAAACTTTCACCTTTTCCCGACAGATTAGCTTGGGTGGCTTTATGCGTCAGCCAAAAGGTTGCAGGATCAAAACTGATAGTCAGTTGTGTCCTGGGGCAAGAGATTTAACAGACGTTACCTAAACCCAGTGGATCAATAAGTTCTACTAAATGAAAAAAAACAACCTAACCAGGCATAACACACTGATGATTGTATGTGTGTTAACACACGTTTTCCCACTCACAAGAATAAACATGAATATCCGATCATAAAACTATTAATTTGGGTTCAGGCGATGTCTCTCTTGCCCAAGTTATTTAGCCAGACTAGTATAACCGAGCCATACATCGCAATTCTATATCAACCCCATGTTAAATATGAGGTTCATCAATCAACATCAACCGACCGACAATTTCATCTTTATGAGCCCCGAGTGAATAAACAACGAGATTGTCGCACTTTATTGCGGCGTACACACGTGTGTTCATGTCCAATCCTCCAACAGCAAACGCTCTGCGTAACATACATGGTCAACTTTCAAATATATATCTGGTCAGTTGGATCAGTGTGTGCTGGCTAAGTGGTCGATACCAGTCACTGGCATGGCAGCCGGTTCTTCAAATCACTTAACCATTGAACCCAGTGAATTAATTGGTTCTACTAAGTTAAACAACTCAATTCTACACAACACACTATAATAGCTCATGTAATCAAACTGTGGATGCAAGGTGATCTGATGCTCATTTATTACTGCAAGTGAATAGCTGCAAGTCAAAGTCACAGATGATATAGGGAACGGGAGGGTTATTTTAGCCTGAGGCCCCAGGTCAACTAATGCTGGTTTGTTTTGCCCACAAAGATACTCCTTTGCACCCAAGTTTCGTAACTATTTATCCAAGTTTCAATCCATAAATACCTCTGGTAACCTGAAAAGTTTTCCTTAAAACAAATTTCCAGTTCCCATATCAAAATATCTCCACTTATCCCACCGTCACCTGCTATCAGACGTCCAATCGATACAAGTTGTATCGTTGTACGCTCCGTAGAAAGTCCGGATGAGTTTGAACGGATTGAGTTCCCGGTTTCTCCCAGGAGCGTGGTACACCAGGACCAGGTTGTCTTTCGTCACTGCAAACTTGGAGCCATCGGGGCTGAACCTGGGGGGGTGGGGAGTTTATTTGGTACAATCGTCCTCGGTCTGTACATTACATTATGTTTTCTACACACAGTATGTTTTCAAGTGTGGTTCCACAATGGTGCAACAGACGGTTACATTACATTAATATGGGCGGGTCCACATTAGCTACCGAGACCAGGAATTTAGGCCATGGAAGGTCCTCGGTCTGTAGCAAAAGGCTTGTTGGATCGCAACCAGGTAGTCGGTTGTGTTATTGTGCACTTGGGGTTAGAAATTCAATTGACATGAATTGACATAAATTTTCGGAGTAAAAAGAATTATGAGGAAGAATGTCAAAAGACTTGGTGTAGACATGG
Organism: Ciona savignyi; assembly: GCA_000149265.1. Taxonomy (NCBI): domain Eukaryota; kingdom Metazoa; phylum Chordata; class Ascidiacea; order Phlebobranchia; family Cionidae; genus Ciona; species Ciona savignyi. Next base: position 167,363 of record CH002303.1, read on the forward strand.
TTTTAGGAAGATCCTTATCAGAATCAGGTTAGTTTTTAAAATTATTCCAATAAACTATATGAACAAAACTCATTTCTTCCCAACCACAACTCACTTGATACATTTGATCGGCTTCCTGAAGTGATGAGTGTGGAGCACGGATTTGCTGATGAAACTGATCAAAGAAGCTTCTCCCTCTACAAACTCAATATATTACAGCATAGCTTGGTGGGTTAGCTTGGTGGAAGTTCTGGAGCTAGCTAGTCAGCTGCTTGGGCAAGGCACTTACTGGACATTGCTTGGACCCAGCGAATTAATGGGTTCTATCTTATGAAAGGAAATCATATACAACGCACTTTAATAGCTCCGGTAACCCGACAGTGAACGCAAGGTGATCTGACGATTGCCCGTGTGTTAACTCCCTTGGTTTTCCCACAGGGATAAACATGAATATCTCCTATCACACATAGAATATCATAATATTTCCTTGGAATTCTTCTGCCAGTTCAAAATAATTTACCTTCATCAACGAGGATGGCAGTGCATCCATCTGGTGACACAGCCACACACACAATGTTGTATTTTGTTGTCACTGGTAATGTCTCCGACTTGTTGCTGCATATATAATTATTATGAAATCAGGTTTTATTTTTCTATTAAACAGCCAAGAAAAAAAAAAATTTTTCGTTAATTTTACAAACAAAACAGGAGGGAAATACACTCAAAGTTCTCAGCAACACAAACCTTTTCAGATCGAACAACGATATTCGATTTCCCACAGGACTGACGAGTGAATCTCCATTGTTTATGAACGTCACGTTTCCTTTGCGGTAAACTGTGCCGACCAGGTTCGAAAACTACAATGGATTTTATGTTTAAAAATAAAAAAATAAGGTCAAGGTACAGTTTGCCCAAAACGTTAAGTTATAGCTTAGGTGAATGACTACAGGTTTGAAACTGGTCAATAGATAGTCGGTTGTGTCGTTTTGCAAGACACTTAGCAGACATTGCCTAAACTCAGTGCATGACCAGGTCTTACAAAAACTGAAAAGAAAACATGAATATCCCATTTAACTTTCAAGTACAACCTGTTGCCACAACCACTAGCATCCAACTTAACATCTGTGTTGTGTCAAGAACTATTAGGTGAGTCTTAACTTAACATCCAACATATTTGGATTGTCACAAGGTAACATCACAACAATTGTTTAAAATACAACGTGGTCTGTAGAACCAAACACCAAATCACCTTGTAATTAAACTTCATTTTGTAAGTAAAAATAATCCTCAGCAAAATCCAGGTTCCTTTAGAATTGCATATTAACAGTTGATCTCTATGAATCCTACATTCTAATGAACCTAGAGTGAAATTGCTTTACAACATAGTTTATAGGTAAAAGAAAAAATGAAGCACAAATAAACCATCACAAAGTAGTATTATTAAATTCTAATGAATTGAAGTGCAGCTCAGACCTAATAATTCTTGGTCATAAACTACATCTTAACCACACACAACCATATAAGATCCGAATAGTTGGTTTATTATATACTAGTTGTTGGAATGACATCATCAAAATCATAGTACCAGTACTTAAACAAGTTGACTTTTCGGTAAATAGATAAAGTAATTTGATCAGACCAAAGACTGTACGAACTGTAACTTTTTATGTTTTGGAAAAATGAGGTTTTTAAAAAAGCAATAATTTCTCGACTGCCTTTGTGGCATTGAGCATTATAAAGCTTTTTCAGTTCCCCTTGGACTAATAAACCAATAATTAAACATAACCATCCACAGCAACGACTAATACACAGTTCAGGATTGCAAGGACGCAAGAAAGTCATGCAGTTTGGCTGGCGATGGTGATGTTTGTTCCTTCATCAGATGCAGCAGCTGAGATGATGATCTTTTACGCTTTGCTTTAGATTTGTTCAGTGATGATTGATGTATCGTGGGTGATTGACACATTAATGATTGAGAACTCGATGGCAAAGCAATTTGTTTCACACCTGATCGCATTTGATCACTTTTCACCCCGGTCAATTGTTCCCGGGTTCGTGTTGGAAAGTTGGTCCTCGTGCCGCACACACTGCACGCGATGGATGCAGTTGATGACGAACACATGAACCGACGTAATCGTCTCTCATCTTGCTTCGATATCCCGTTCTTATTCCGTCGTTTCCGTTTCATCGATTTCGTGACGTTCCTTGTCAATCGAAGCTTGGGTTTCAGCTTGAAGCTGTGATTATCTGGTAAGTATAACGAGCTGCAATGCTGACAAACATGGCTGCTTACTTCAGTGATGTTCAACTCACAATAAGCCGCGCTTTCCATGAACGAATTGATCAATGAACCAGCAGCAGCGTTGGAGATGGTTGAAAGTAAGTTTCCAGCTTTCCACCGATATTCCAACGTTTTCATTCGAACATTGTCGTTGTCAGTCATTTTACTCAAATTACAAATGCTAACACAATTCACAAATTGACCAATGAATGACCATTAAACACAGTACACCATTTTATCTACTCTGACCACTACACATACTTCCTTCCAATGATTAACACGAGGTTGTAATTACCTTTTACGCGAGGGAAATTCCCCAATACAAAAAGAGGACCCGCTTGTATTTAAATAAATAAATTGACTTTGTCGATTCTTTATTGCATTTAAGATTAACAGTGATTATTACTAATAACAAAAGAAAAAAACTAGAGCGTGTTAAACACCTGTTAAATAACACCCGTTCAAAGTCTTTTTGCTTGTATGTTATGTTTCTTCATTGTCGGGTTTTCCGGTTATGTGATCACATGTCACATTGGTATATCTACAGACTGTATAAAGATTGTTTCCAAAAGTAGAAACTAAATGGTTTTCGAGATACCGATTTAAAGTTATTTTTATCCAAGAACTCTCTTAAATTACATTAACAAATACATAAATCTGCCAAACATTTGAAGGGAGAGCCAATAACATTTAAAAGATAAGTGGGAAAACCAAGGGGAATAGGCCTAACACACCGGCTATCGTCAGATCAACTCGCGCTCTAATCCGTTGGGTTCATGCAATATGCCATACCCGCCATTAACCATTTTTTCTGGAAATACCACAAAAACTCAACGCATTCAAACTAGAGAAGTATAAACAAACAGATGCGTAGAACTGTTTAGAGGTGTTAGCTAATATGTTTCAAAACTGGAAAATTTACTTTGCATGTTAAAGAAAGCAAATAAAAGTGCACCCTTAAATAAAACTGAAAATACATGTTGTATTGAAATATCCAGGTTTGCCCCCAAAAGCCAACACAATGTAAAGTTCGATTTAGAACAATAATGAAATCAATTTTAATAGTTGGTAATAATCGTGTAATAAATTTGTAGTTGTTCGGATTTCTAAAATAAATTCTAGATATCTATATCAAATACGCAATTGATCATTTTACGTCCAATGTAAAAGAGCGATGAGGGAACCCGATCGTTTTACAGAAAAAAAGCGAATTTTCAACATGGGTTTTAAAAATTGGGTTGGTTCATGCTTGGTTTTACTCAATAACTTGGATTTGTTTTAATTGTTTGTTTTTATTCCGAAGCAATTTTATATTTAGTAAACCTGAATTTGAAGTTTTGATAGGTTACCCGGAAATCCTTCCTCCATGCAAACACATATAACGTAAATACGTAATTTTATATCTCGGGTATATTCCAGAACAAATTGCGTTATTTTACATTTAAGAAAAGATTATTTTTATACAGAACGACTTTGCCGCCTCACCACACAGGCAAAAACATCATCTTTCTTATTTATGCCCCAACATTATCTTATTGATATATTGGCTTATTGGAATATAGGTTGTGGTAGGCATATCCATGTATACCTAGTACAATTTATTAGAAGTACATCGATTGTAGTAGATCTATATTTTTGTTATGCTTCAGGTATGACGTATCAACCTTAGTTCCACCTGTATACACACAATCACGTCCGGAATTATTGCAAAGCGTCAACAATTAAAATCTGCCCGTATGTTTTCATTTTATTCTGGCAACAATTAAGGCCTAAATCATAAAAATTTGTTTAGTTTTAGTAGTTTAGTTTATTTTTTGCTTCCACGATGAAAACACGAAGCGGGACTATCGGTAAAAATTTGGAAAACGGTAAAAAACGGCAAAACGACAGTCGTTAGAACACGTCTAAAAAAAAGAAATAAACTATTAAAATTCTGTATAATTTGACGTGGCCGCTAAACCCAATTAAAAAAAATAAAAAAAATATTAAAAATAATTAATTAATTGTTTATAAAATAAAAATTGCACTAAGCCTCGAAGAAAAGTGTGCGGTAAAGCGACCCGTGCAATGGGGGAGTCATCTTTAGGAGAAGGGGTGGCCCGGAAAGTGTGGGCCGCAGTGGAAAAAGAAAAACCCCAAAACATGAAATTCCACTGAAAAGTTTCAAGTGCAACACTTACCAAGGCATTTAAAAGTATATTAATTAAAAATAAAATATATAAATAAATAATTAAAATAAATTAGAAAAAACATTATTGTGCAAAACAATATTGCACTTTATAAATAACTTAAATTATTTAGAAAAACATATTTTGTGCAAAACAATATTGCACTTTAAGTATGCATAACAATTATGCATAGTACAAACAATAAGTAGGCAAAGACTGCCTAACTGACAAAACTAATATTAAATAAAAATGAAAAATGAATAAACTATGCAGCAAGTTCCGGAAAAATAAATTCTTGAGATAATGACTTATAGTGACGCCACAAGATGTTGGTAATATGATTGATTTTCAGTTGTATTTTGATAATGTTATTCTGAAAACGATATTAAATTTCATAACGGCACAAATAGATATGTTATGCTCCGTTAACGTCCGCAATCATTTTATCAATATATCAATAGACATAATCTAAACTTCACTAGAAACTTTAATAACAATTGCAACAACTAAGGGTTTTTTAAATGTTGCGTTATGATTTCATCTATCAAAACGTGGTGGCGCAGGCGAGCAGCAGAAGGGTAACCAGTAACGAGACGGGGACAAAATGGATTCCATGAGCAGATCCTACAAAAATATCATTTGTTTGGTGAGATAATATATGGTGAATTCCTCTTTCACGCGCAAGGTCAACGACAGTTATCGTTGGTTTTGCGCAAAAACTAGTCAAAATAATTAACGAATTAATTTAGTATATGTCCTTAATTATTATATTATTTTGTTATTCCATGAATACAAATAAGTATAATCATATCATGAATTTAGTACCTTTGGGTTTAAGAAGGTTAAAAGCGCCATGAGTGTGCTTACTAACAGAGTGATGCATAATAGCTCCATCGACGTTCACTTTACCCTCGGCAAAGAGAATATTAAAATTTTGGTTCTCTAAATCCCAAGTGACGTCATATCCTGACACGTTTTTCGTGACGCTGAATGGTCTAACAAATGAACACTTCATAATGCCGTTTTTGACCGATGATAGGAGATATTTTGTTTTCGTCTGAGGATGATGAAAGCGTTCATTCCACATTGTATATAACTCACATATAACACCAGCCATATTAACGTTGCTACCTATATCTTTATAGTACACGACACAGGAAAAGATTGAATCGTTAGTCGCTGACTCTCGTAAAGGTAAGAAATAAATTATTACATGCACTGTTGACTACAAGTATCTTGACTTTGAAGCAGCGACATTAAAATGTTGTGTGGGGCCTTCTCACTCGCCTTGTGTGTAAGTATATTTAGTATATAACACACATGTGGGGGACAGACGAATTACATTTACGATGGTGGGTGGGGATTCCCCTGTCAAGTAAGCTGAGCTGAACACAATGGTTGATCCGCCAGATGTCGTAGCAGAGCAAATGTAGCAATCGTCGGACGAGCCCTGGTAAAAGAGTTGAATACCAATACATTTTCATCTGGCACAAAGCCACGCTTAAACATGTAAACCCAGTTGAATACTTATAATACGTCATCTCATGTTATCTAAGCTTATGTAGTTAGTTGTGTACGATAGGGACATTGCGACAATTTTTGTTTAATCCAATAAACAATTGTACTTAAATCGAACATATCACCATCTGGGCAGGCGGTTTGACGCAGGTGGGATAATGTATAAGGTCAGATCATTGTTTCGGTGAATAATCTTCTAGACTTACCATTCCTTGATTGGTGGAAATAGCGAGAGCCAAGTATCCTTGTGCAGCCCCGGTCATCGTGAACCTGACCGTTCGGTCGCTGACCACCCAGCTTACCGTCCTGCAAGTGGGCGAGCAGCTAGCTGTCGTGTTCCACAACCAACCGTTGACCGCAATGCTCTTGATGCTGTCATAGGAGTTATGCTGCAGTAAAGAAAATTGCTTTAGGTTTTAGTTATCCCCCCCTTCACCCCCCCTATATTTAAAATGGCAAACGAATCAAACACATCATGGGGACAGGAAAAGATGACAAACCGAACAGTCGCGAAAACAAGTAATTTAAAAAAAGTTTGGAGTGTGTGAGATATGATATTTATGTTTATCCACGTGAATGAGAAAACGCAAGGGGAGTTATCACACGGACAATCATCAGATCACCTCGCGCCCGCTGCGTTGTAAGATTACTTTAGTTCAAATTTTAGTTGCACCTGTTTGCCTTGATCCAGAACACAACTGACAAGTCACTGATTCGAGCATTCAACAGCTTCAGACTTAAAAATAGTGTAATCGTTTACGCTGTGGGCACAATCGCAATGTGAATTATGTGACTTGCCATGCGAATATATAGACTTGGGTGTTTCTAATATAAAGGTCACTAGATTATCCCACGAAATCAGAACTAAAACACCCAGTTTGATTAAGTGATAATTAGCCTGGAATATCTGCCGTCGAAAAAGTGAAATGTTAAGCTTTTATCACGAAATATAATAAGCAAATGTTACTTACTGGTGGATACTTCTTCACACAGCAGTAACTAATCCACGACAGCAAAACAAAGGGTATTTTAATATTGACTATAACTTGATGCAACGTAAGGTTAACTATACAATGACCTGTAAGATATAATTAGTGAAATTAATTTAAATCACATTAGCGACGGTAAATCGGGCGGGTCTTCAACTTTGCCGCCAATCGTTAAGAAAATTAAAGATATTTAGCCTGAGAGTGAGTCATGTATGTCGGTTTAAACCGCGAAAAGTATGTTTTGTTGCGACAATTTGGTCCTAGAAAAGCAAATATGCAAATGTATTATATTCCGGACGTGACGTGGCCACAAATTAAGATCGCATTGATTGAAGGTTTACTCTCTGTGAAAAGGCAAATAAATATTCAATATGCCCACATCTCAGGTTGCCAAATTTTGCAGTGGGTTGTGCATAAGTATTTATGTAACTACCTAGCCTTGCTGACGTAAGCTTAAGGCGGTCCAAGGTTCTTTTAAACTAATTTTCCTCCGAGTTTAGTTTTAAGTCCATATTACATATAAAAGAGATCACGTGATAAACATTGTTGTACATAAGTTAAAACTATATCGTGTTCGTTAATTTTTAGTTTAACAGTGTTGTTTTTGACTAGGTAATATGCATTTTCTTTTAAAAGAAAACGTGCATGGTTGGGGCCTCTTGATATACAGATCGATATATCTATATTTATTTAAAAAAAAAACTCATAGTAATGAATCAAAACCAGTGCAATAATGAGCCGGATAATGTACATTTACATACACGTTAAATGAGATAAAAACATTATTTAAATGCGATAAACTGTTTGTTACAACCAAACTTACAAATTTGTCCCCATTTAAAAATTATTATTTTCTGTTCCGCTTCAGCGATTTGCAAGCACATTGAATTGTAAATTCTAGATTTTTCTCGACCAATAAGACTGCTGTTTTTGCATAATTTCTGATTGATTAGAACAATTATTTTCATTACCTTTGAACAGCTTTAGGCCAGGCATTTGATCAGTTTTTTAAGTTTTTCTGTGTTGAGCTATAATTTTAGAAAATCTCGCCACTTTGCCACCTCGTTTCCAACTCATTTTACATTTTCAACTCGTTTCATCGCTACAATTTGTTACCCGATATAGACCAACGATTTGAGTCGCCTAATAAAAGTAGGATAGAGAGGTTACGAGCATTTTTAAGTCACTGATAACACACAGAGAAAACTTAGTACCAAAGCAAGCCAGACGTGTGTATTACACTGTTGGTTAAGCAATATAACTTTTGTCGTTTCGAAATATCCGATTACCAACCTATTCATTACACTCAAATAAACTCACGCAACTCTGTTTCTGATCAAACCGGCGCCAATCATCTGGTACATTTCCTATATTAGAAAACTCTCTTGTTATTGGGATTTTGTTGGTAATGGCGTACGTGGCATGTCTGATTTATTTGTGGGCACTATATCGACATGTATTTTGTAGCTTGAAGCACAGGATAATTAACGCACAAGTTAGACGGCTTCAACAAGACGTTTTCACAGCAAATAAATTCCCTATATCTTGCCCAACAAACAAAATTTTAGAAATATTGTTTTTTTTAGCATGGTCGCCCAAAATCTGTGAAACAACTTGGCTTAGCCTCTCGTTTCGTGAGTACAGGTCGTATGTATCGCTTCTTTTGGTAGAATTGTGTTTTGCTTCATTACATAAGTTAATTATCAGCCTGTTCTTAGTTTTATACCAGTCTACTGCACCTACATGATTTATTACAAATCCAATTCAGTACCACCGGTGATCCAACGAACTAAAAACCATATATAGATCTGTGAACACCACCCGCATAAATAGATATACGACCACTACCCCCATATATACATCTAAGACCACTAATCTCATATATTTATATATGACCACCACCCCCTATATGGATCTACAATCACTACCCCAATATATTAATCTACGACCACCACCCTCATATATAGATCTACGGCCACTGTAATGGATTAGTTGATGTAATGCTTTGGGGTTATTGTTGTTTTGGTTTTGTTTGTTATATTTTTTGTAAGGTTTCCACTTTATGTGTCACCAGGGCCGGTTTTAGGCCGATTTGACCGATTAGATCAAATTGGGCCCCGCACCTTGAAGGGGCCCCGCGCTAGCGGGGGTCTTTTTGTATTACGAAGTTTAAAATACTACTAAAGCGTAAAACAAAAAGTGAAATAATATTCTTTCTCATAATATCAATTTGTTATGCATCGTAACTGAGTCAAATTTATATTTCTGTGTCTGCCTGTTACGTCATAATGCTTTCTATAGAATGCGAGATTGCTAAAGCCATTGACTTTGAAGTTATTTTAATTGACTTTGCTAATAAAAAGGCAAGAAAAGTCTTTTTCTAAAAAACTAAAGGTTAATTGCCTAATTTTCCTTTTTTGCTATTAAAAGTAAAACAATATATCGTAAATAAGCATCCACATTGCATTTAATTTGTTTTATAGCAAGTTTTAAATGTATATTTTGGTAGTTTTGTATGTACTGGTATGTATTTTATGATATATAAACACCCATAATTTTTGCTATGAAAAGTAGGGGCCCCGCCATCACATTTCTAATTGGGCCCCGCGGTTCCTAGCACCGGGCCTATGTGTCACTTTGCACTTATCACTGTGTACGTAAGTTGCACCTCTTCAGGCGTTCTTGCCGTTTCCACCCGCACACACGGTTTATCAATTGTCGACACTAATTGTTTTTCGAGCTCTTACCGTTGTCCGGCCTAAACGATTGTGTCGGGGCAGTTCTCGTTGTGCATCCCAACGGTCGGATGGTATTTTGATTGATCGTGTCGTTTCGCGAGTAAGCTGTATATTTGAGTATTACGGTTGAGTGTTGTACGGTGTATTAAGTGATATCGTGGTCGTGTACCGCTATCGGGTACCAGTTGACGGTTGTCGCAGTTTTTATTATTATTTTAGCATTGTTAATCTTTTACGTTTTATTAAATCGCCCTATCGTATTGGCGTATTATTTATAGTAGACTAAGGCAGACAGGTCTCACGATTGGCCGTTAGAACAAAATTCTGGGACCACACTCTCTTAGGCGCAAAGGCCGTAACACCACTACCTTCATATATAGATCTACGATCACTACCCCCATATAGATCTACGACCACTACACCATATAGTTTTACAACCACTACCCACATATATTGATCAACGACCACCACCACCATATATAGATCTACCACCCCTATACCCACATATAGATTTACGACCACCACCCCCATATATAGACCTAGGACCACTACCACCATATAGATCTGCGACACTACCCCCATATAGATCTACGGCCACGACCCTCATATATAGATCTACGACCACAACCCCCATATATATCTACGGCCACCACCCCCATATATTTGTAGCAACGTAAAACGACTACTTCTTTACGCTCTCACGTATCTCTACCAAGTGTCTTTACCCTTCAATTTTGTGACCGGAATACACGTAACGATATGGTTCAGTGAGTACGAAATGACGTAATATAAATTAGGGGACGATCAAGAAATTTACAGGACCATATTAATAATATCGTTACATTGCCCCTCCCTTCGAAAAACATTTCCGACCTCGGAAATAATAACACAGATAACAACCACATGTCACATTATACACAGGAAACAATAAAGCGGGTTTAAGCGAATATGTACGTGGTGAATATAGGGGGGGAAACACACATCAATTAGGTGAGGTCAAAGTCGGATAAATATGCGGGTAATCGGCGCGAGCGACCATAATGAGACACAGACATGCCAGTTGTAGACTCTACTTCGTCATTGATTGCCACCGGGCCATCGTTCACATGGATAGAGAGTTCACATAGGGATTCGTTCGATGATTCACCCGCGTCTAAACACCAGTTCGTTGGCATCACTTCTGCTTCATATTTTCTCATATGATCAACATGTACCACTTTGGACGAGTGTTGTTCTGACCTTTGTATTCTATACAGGTTGTCAGACAGTTTATCCTTGACTAGGAATGGTCCCATCCAACCTTTACCCAATTTCTTCTTCCCCAGTGGCGGGTAATAATACCAGACCCAATCCCACTTTTCAAAAGAAAGTGGCAGTGCTGTGCGATCGTAATTTCTCTTTTGCCTAATCGCACACCTTCTCATGCATATCCGTGCATGCCTATAACCGTCTTGAATGCGATCCCGCATTCTCTCTACATATTCGACTGAGCATGGAGTTCTTTGTGCATTGTTCGGTATGCCACATACAACGTCAATTGGAGCCGCCGTTTCCCGACCCAACATTAAATAATTAGGAGTGAAATGGGTTGAATCATGGCGGGACGCACGGTAGGCCATCATTAAGTAAGGCAAGTGTTCATCCCAATCGTTGTGATTATCATTTACAAACATCGATAGCATTTGGAGTAAGGTCCGATTAAATCTCTCAACTAATCCAGATGATTGTGGGTGATATGGTGAGTTCCGCGTTTTCTTTACCTCCAGAATTCGACACAATTCTTGGAATAAACGCGATTCAAAATCCCGCCCCTGATCCGAGTGAAGGAATCGGGGGAAACCGAACAGGGTAAACACATTGACAACGAGGGCTTCCGCCGTAGTAACAGCTGTTTGATCCGGCAAGGCAAAGGCCTCAGTCCACTTAGAGAAATAATCGCTAACCACCAAAATAGTGTCGATTGCCTTTGTCTGTGCTACTTAAAGGACCCAAAAAATCAATTCCAATGCGTTCCATAGGGTGATTGGCCAAGCTTTGCTGTAAAGCGCTTCGGTGGCGGCCATGGGTTGGTTTACGTTTCGCACACGTCGTACACCAACGACACCAATTACGAATATCTCCACGTAAACCGGGCCAGTAGAATCGACGAGCGACCTGATCAGTCGTGCGAGAAGTACCGAGATGCCCAGCAGTTCGCAAGACGTGTAGGTGATGAAAAATCGCTTTTCGCATTGTCTTGGGTGCCACCAACAATTGTACATCAGGTTGATTTGCTTCCACTGATGTCCACACTCTATAAAGCAACCCATTGTCCACTGTTAGGCTGTCCCAATACCTGAAATAATGTTCGTTACCCGTAACACCTATAAACTCCGCTCGAGCAGGACGATATTGGCTGAGTGATTTGAATCGCAGTATGGGCCCAAGCTCACTGTCTTCGTTTTGCCATTTTCGAATGTCAGCAAGATCCCAATGGTCCAACCAGGAATTTGGTTCCTGTCTCGTGATAACAGCGACCAGTGCAAGTAAAGACTTATGGCCTTCTTCCAGCCTTTCGCAATCCAGGCATTCTACTCGGCGACATCGTTGACGTGACAGGCCATCTGCGTTCATGTGTTTCGAACCAGGCCTGTGTTCCACTTGAAAATTGTAAGTTCCTAGCACCGATAGCCATCTTGCGAGCATGCCCTCAGGTTCCTTAAAGCTCATCAGCCATTGAAGGGACGAATGGTCTGTCCTCAAATCAAAACGGACGCCCCACAAATAGTGCCGGAAATGGTGAGTAAAATGTACTACCGCTAATAACTCCCGATAGGTGGCGCAATAATGCCTTTCGGTGACGGATAAGGTGCGACTTGCATAAGCCACCACCTGCTCCCTGCCTTCGATGACTTGTGATAATACAGCTCCAAGACCCGTGCCACTCGCGTCGGTATCCAGCACAAACTTCTTTCCTGGAATAGGGTAAGATAGAACGGGGGGGCTGGTGAGGTCGGTCTTCAGCGAATCAAATGCTACTTGACAACGCGTTGTCCAATCAAACATAACGTTTTTTCGGGTCAGTGCAGTTAACGGTTCAGCCTTGCTAGCGAACGCTTTTATGAACCTTCTGTAATAGGAGGCGAATCCTAAGAAGCTACGCACCTCCTTCACATTGCGGGGAACATTCCAGTCTTGTACTGCCCGCGTCTTTTCGGGATCACATCGAACTCCATGCTTGTTCACCACGTGGCCTAGAAATTTGGTTTCTCTGCTAAATAAAGAACATTTACTTGGTTTTAATTTGAGCCCGGCTTGTCGTAATCGTATAAATATTTGTCTGAGGTTACTTATCATAGAAGAGAAATCTTTTGAAAACGTCACTACGTCATCAACGTAAACTAAACAATTTTTCCATAGCATACCTCTGAGTACCCGCTCCATTAATCGTTCAAAGGTTGATGGTGCATTGGTCAATCCAAAACTCATAACGTTGAATTGATACAATCCCTTTCCCGGTATAGAAAATGCCGTCTTCGGCTTGTCTGACTCCTCCATTTCTACCTGCCAGTAACCACTGGCCAGGTCTAACGTGCTAAAGTAGGTGCTCCCACCCAATGAGTCCAAAATATCTTCTATACGAGGCAATGGATAAGCATCCTTTTTGGTCACGCCATTAAGCTTCCTATAGTCCACACAAAACCGATGGGAACCGTCCTTCTTTTGAACCATCACGATAGGTGAGGCCCACGGTCCATTACAAGGTTCGATAATTTTCGCGTCTAGCATCTTTTGAATCTCCACCTCTGCCTGCTGCTGTTTGACCCATGATAAACGCCGTGGCGGTTGTTTAATCGGACGAGCATCACCAGTGTCGATCGAATGGCGGAGCACTGATGTTCGACCAAGTGTGCCTTTATCATCGGCAAAGACGTCTTGGAACTCCAGCAATAGGTTGGTAGCAGTCTCCATTTCGTCTCCTTTTAAAGTCGACGTCAACAAGCATTTCAAATGTTCGGGTAAGACGGCTTCGGTAGGACTCAGTTCACTATTTTTAGCACCTTCATTAGTTACCATGCTAGAGGTCAATCTAATAATTTGGGACCCGATAGTTAAGGTTAGCGAGCTGAAGTCCAGAACACTAGCTTCTTCTCTTAAAAAGTCGAACCCTAAGATGGCTTTTGGTGTTCCGATGTCGGCAATTAGTACAACTCTCTCGCGTTGGATGACCCCAAAATTTAGCGTAAGCTGAACTCTGCCGTAGGTACGTATCACCCCACCATTTGCCGTGCTTAGCACACTAGAATCAGGTTGTAATAAGTACGGTTTATTTAACAGATTAAACACAGACCTGTCAAGAATTGTGCAGCACGAACCACTATCAATAAGAAAACATACCGGCACTTTCCAGTCAGAGACAACACATGTAATAAGAACTTGGTTTGTAGTGGCCGTCGCTGGAACCACTGGCGCGTTGGCCTCCACGCCAGTTATCGTCCGTTTAAATGTCCCTGTCGGGTTTGGGCTGCTGGCACTGAGCTTCGGTTGTGCGGGCACTCTCGTTTCCAATGTCCGCGTTCACCGCAAACAACGCATACTGGCGTTTTATACTCATCTTCATGACCGCATTGCCTTTCAGATAACATAGAGTCATTGCGTAATCTAGGAGCTGCATCGTACGCAATAATACGTTCCGCAGAATCCACAGCTTCCATCAGCGTACTGGGCAAATTTACAGCCAGATTCCTTCGAATTGAAATACCATTAACTCCGGCAACAAATTGTTCTACCAGGTAGCCTTCAGTACATTCCGCTGGTAAATTTGGGTGGCCGTCCTTGATTAGACGACGTAGGCGCATTGAAAATTGAGCGTACGTCTCCCGGGGCATCTTCGTGGCGGCATGAAATAAGCTTTGCGCTTTAGAGGTGTTTACTGCCTCTAACTGCCGATCCAAACTGTTAACCAGGTGCGAATATTGCCAACGGTGTTCTATAGAGAGTGTCTGTTGTATATCCACGGCATCATCTATCAAATGGGCCGCTAATTGAATGCCCTTTTCTTGCGTATCCCAATTATTAAACTTGGCAATATTTTCAAAATGCAGTTTGTACTGAGTCCAGCTTGTACGACCATTATATACACCTGGTGATAGTTCCTTTCGCATGGTCACATTATCGAATCGCTTGGCCGATGAAGTAGAATCATTCTCGCCAACTCGTGCTTCTAAGACTCTTAGGCGACTTTGTAAATTTGTCACTGAACTGCGAAGATCAGTCACCTCGTTCTTCAACTTGGTATTTTCTATTTTCAAGGTGCGCGCTGATAATTCGACTGCCATTAAACGTGTCTGCTGATCCATATCAATATTCGGGTCCTGGCAGGATCGCCAATGTAGCAACGTAAAACGACTACTTCTTTACGCTCTCACGTATCTCTACCAAGTGTCTTTACCCTTTAATTTTGTGACCGGAATACACGTAACGATATGGTTCAGTGAGTACGAAATGACGTAATATAAATTAGGGGACGATCAAGAAATTTACAGGACCATATTAATAATATCGTTACATATTAATCTACAACCACCACCCCCACTTAGATCTGCGACCACTACCACACATATAGATCTGCAACCACTACCCCATATAGATCTATGACCACCACCCCCATGTATAGATACATGACCGCCCCCATATATAGATCCATGACCACCCTCATATATTTTTAGATCAATGACTCTGCACCTATTTGTCTTGAAACAATGGATAGAACTGCAGGATTAAACCAACAATGGATGAAACCCACGTAGGATTTAACTATATTTTGGTCTTGAATCCTTAAACCTTATGTTCTGTTTGGTCTGATCAGTACCTTCGTTCTTTGGGAAATGAATGAATTGTGCATTTTAAGATTTTAATTATATTATGTGTAAAGGTTATTCAACAATTGAAGATGTGCAGGCGTTGGCTGAATGTCAGCATAAAGAGACAGGCACCACTCGGCATAGACCATTGTCAGCTAAAGAAAACTTTGCTAAACAGGTTCAAACCTAATTGGATTGTAACGAATTTCATTTTGTTGTAATAATAATCATTTTTGTTTTTGGAGTAAATACTTTAAACAATAGAGGATAAAAGTGACCAAAGGCACCAGATCTCTGTGGCATTGTAGCAAAGTAAAATAAAACAAAGTTCTAAATATTGTTTATAATACAGAATGAAAAAAAAACAACTCAAAACAAAGAGAAGAAATTAAGGTTCCCTGAACGGTGGTCGCTGCTTGTCGAAATGCTTTTATTGAAAATGAGCAGATTGCACCAGATGAAATCTTGGATATTCTTGCCGTCCAGAAGAGCGATTTTGAAAGTGATGACAGTTTAGATGACTCGTGACGTTTATTTGTAGACACTGAATGCTTACCAAAATTTAGAACGAAAATAAACTTTTTTCAAATGAACAGAACCCACAGGGGCGAAACCATTCCAAACATCGCACATACAGTTGTACTTTCAATTTTTGTGTTGAGCGAATGTATCCACTTACTTCAACAATTCGTCGATTTAGGTATATCAAAGCTGTTTCATTTTAACCCAAAACGAACATATTGGGAATATGACGTTGTGTGAGTGCGTTAGGCGCGTTTGAAATGTAAACTAGATATAAGATTTATTGTTATGGAACAAGTTCGCAAGTGTGTTATCCAACCATCTGCCATTTTTATCTACTTACCTCAACAAATTAGATCTATCAAAGCCGTTTTATTTCAACCGAAAACAAACATATTGAGAATCTGACGTAGAATGTCGGAGGCCGAAAGGTTGTGGAATCGAAACCAGGTATTGGCTAGATAGTTGTGTTCTTGGGGTAGGCATTTGGCGGACATCGCTTGAAATCAGTGGATTATTGGGTTCTACGAAAAACGTCTCAAGCATATACAACACACTGCAATAGATCCGGTAACCCGACGGTGGGCGCAAGATGATCTGACGATTCCCTTAAGATACTACTCCCGCGTTTTCCCAGTCACGCGAATTTAGTCCGTCAAAAAAACACAAACTGCATATGATCACCCCATGGTGGTATGACCACCCCATGGTGGTATGACCACCCCATGTCCCCGTAAGTCGGCGCCTATGTTTGGATTGGTAAATTGGAAGCCCATTAGCTTCTGCTTGCAGAAACAAACGTTGTACACATTGTATAATACCAAGGGTGATAAGGTAGCCAGTGAACCCGATCGTTAATGCATGCAGAAACATAGTGGTGGCTTAAGCGTGGTTTTCACTCTCTAGTTTTTCTTTGTTCCAATGTTGTTGTTTTCTTTATACCAAAATGAATTTTATTTAGAAAGCCTGGATTTCACGTTTTGATAGGTTTCTCGGAAACCCGATAGTTCCTGCATGCAAGCATATATACCGTAGAGACATAAGCATGATTTTATATCTATAGTGCATTTTCCGGAACAAATTACGTTATATTAGGCTACATACTATTAAAAAAACATATTTTTACATAGAACGACTTTGTCGCCTCACCGCACAGCAAAATAACCAATCGTCTTCCATATTCAAACCCCAATAACAATATCTTTTTTTTTGTAAAATATCGGTTGTGGAATATCGAAAGCTTAAGCAATCAAAATCTGCCCGTATGTTTTCATTTTATTCCGACAACAAGCAAAAATCATATTTCACAATAAGACGTTTGATGACTGATTTTCATTTGTATTTTGATTAAATGTTATGCTGATAACGATATTAAATTTCATCGCTGCACAGATAGATATGATCCGTTTATTATCAGCAACAATTTTATCTTTTAACCTACAGACATAATCTAAATTTCAACATAAACATTAATTTTTTGCAGCAACTGTATTTTCTAAATGTTACGTCATGATGTCATTTATCAACACGCGGTGGCGCAGGCGAGCAGCAGAAAGGTAACGAGTACCGAGAAGGGAGCAAAATGGATTCCATGAGCAGACGATCCTAGAAAAACATTTTTTGTTTGGTCAGATAATATATGGTGATTCTTCTTCCACGCGCAAGGTCAACGACAGTTATCGTTGGGTTTTGCGTCAAAATAATGAACGAATTAATAAAGAATGTGTCGTTAATTAATATAATATTTTTATTTCGTGAATTAGCTATAATTAAGCTAGCTATATGAATATTTATACTCATATCATAATTATACCTTTGGGTTTAAGAAGGTTAAAAGCGCCATGTGTGTGCTTTCTAACAGAGTGGTATGTAGTAGCTCCACCGACGGTCACATTACCCTCGGCATATAGAACATTGAAACTTTGCTTCGATACATCCCACGTGACGTTGTTTCCTGACACGGTTTTCGTGACGCTGATTGGTCTGGTAAATGTGCACGTCATAATGCCGTTTGTGACCGAGGATTCGACATTTGTTGTTATTGGCTGCGGATGATGAAAAGGTTAGAAACCCACATTGGATGGTGACATAGAACACCACCCATGTAAACATTCGTTGTTACACATATTACCATCTTTATACGACACAGAAAAACAATGCACCGTCTGGCAAGAACGGTCACTGCCTCTCATAAAGATAAGATATAAATTATCACACACAACGGCTGTTGACTACAATCATCTAGATTTTGAAGCATTTGCCGACATTATAGGGTAGTTCGTGGTTTATTACCCTTTGTACTTTGATATATTTAGTTTTTAAATAAAAAGGGTTGAGTACAGACGAATCACATTTAAGATGGTGGGTGGGGATTCCCCTGTCAAGTAAGCTGAGCTGAACACGATTGTTGATCCGCCAGATGTCGTAGCAGAGCAAAGGTAGCAATCGTCGGCCGGGCCCTGTTGAAAGAGTTGGATAATACGTCATGTTTATTGCTGTTATGGCTTTTACAAGTACACAATTGATGAGCTGCCACTGGTTTCGAACCCGTCATCATCTGTGCAGACGGTTTGACGCACGTGGGATTACTCAATAGGTCGGATCATGGTGATTATTCATCGAATTATTCCACCGGGTTCAGGTAAAGTCAGTTAAGTGCCTTTCCCAAGGATACAACTGACTATAATAGGCCGCTACATAATTAGTTCTAGCCATATACCTGATATGTGCCTTTCCAAAGAACACAAATCATAGGCTGGCAAAGTTTTAAAAATTCAATTCAGGCCTAAGAATAATTAGTCGGGCAGCCGGTTTCGATGAACCACGTTTCGGTAAATAATCTTCCAGACTTACCATCCCTTCATCGGTGGAAATAGCGAGAGATAGATATCCTTGTGCAGCCCCTGTCATCGTGAACCTGATGGTTCGGTCGCTGATCACCCAGCTTACCGTCCTGCAAGTGGGCGAGCAGCTAGCTGTCGTGTTCCACAACCAACCGGTACCAAGGCTCTCGATGCTGTCTTCGGAGTTATGCTGAAGAAGATAGGTTCAGTAGTTTTTTTATTCATTTATACCTCAGTATTTAAAATGCATACGAATCGAATCGCGCCATAGGAAAAGGAAGACGGCAAACCGAAACGGGTCATTAAAACGCGCCCTCTGTGTAAGATTACTTCCGCTGTGTTGTAATATTTCTTCAACCTTGATCACGAACACAACCGACAAGCTAGTGGTTCGATTCTACAACTTTTCACAGCTTCACGCTTTAAGTTAGTACGGGAACTACCCCAGTTGGTGACAAAATACGTTTTTAACATAGATTATTCCACGTAATCGGTAGTAAAACACCCAGTTTGAGTAAGCGATAATTGGCCTGAAATCTCTGCCGTTAAAATGGTGAACGTGTTAAGCTTTTAACACGAAACATAATAAGCAAACTTACCGCTGGATACTCCACCGCACAGCAGGAATAAACCACCATCAGCAAAATCCAGGTTATTTTCATATTGACTGTAACTTGATGCAACGTAAGGTCAACTATACAATGTCCTGTACGATAAAATTGGTGCAATTGATTTAAATCACATTAGCGCCGGTAAATAGGGCGGTTCTTTAACCATGCGACTAATTTTAGCCTGACAGTGAGTCATGTCTGGCGGTGGTAATATTAAACCGCGAGAAACTATGTTTGTTGGAAAAATTTGTTCCTAATAAAGAAAATGTGTTTTATTCCGGATATGACGACACAAATTAAGATCGCATTTAGCCTGATAACTGCACGACTGATCTATTTATTTATGCGTTATGTTGTCGGTCAGTCTGACATCCAACCATTTTGGAGCGAAACATGTCATGCTGTGAGCAGTTGGCCGGCTTCGCGACTGTCGTGCGGCACGACTATATGCAAATCGTGCAGATTAATCGCAAATTTAACTCAATACAACTATACGGTATTACACATCTGGGCTAATAATTCATTTGATACAATTGACATTCATTTCGATCACAACGCCGATACAAACTATTTTGTACGTCCTAACTTGTCGGGACTGATTCCATCATTCAACCGATCAAATAAGCAATACAAGGCAACATATCCAAGTGTTCCTGTTTGTTACCACTTTTTTTCTCTACATAATCCAGTATTACTGAGCGTTGTTTTAAAATCTTGTCAGAAATATTATTTTATCTCCTATCACTTTTACATTGTTTGAGAACTGGTACGGCCAAACGGATAATCACATGATCCGAGATACAATTTCTGACCCGAGGCGTGGTTTCCACTTACTTAATAATGGCCCTTATTGTAGATGATGCGGGTTAAATGCGGACCATCGGACCAAGCAGAAATTTCGCAAATGACGCACACATAAATTGTAGAAAATACCTTAAACTGATCGACCATTTCTTTTTCTCTTTTTATGCCGAGCTAAGTTTTGAAATCATGATGAACTTGCTACTAGGAATGTTTATATGGAAAATCCAATATAAAACTGTCGAGTTGACTATTCGGGCAAACTAATACATTGTAACTGCGCCACATGACTAAGTTTTGGTCACCAAACCAAACGTAAATATACTCTCTGGTTAAGTGATCCCAGGTCTATATGGATTTTTAATTTTTGCGACGAGCGGGGTTGACTAAGCGCATCAAACATAATACGTGAGTATGTGGGTTTGTCTGGTGTTTTATAAGCCAAATATTTCTCCTATCCCCTTATTTAACAGAGCGGTTATAAAAATTGTGGCCACTTAAAATTTACTCTAAAAATGTCTAAGATTATTTAAGAAACTGAAATTCTGAAAAAGAAAAAAAGTTGAAATTGTAAACTAAATCGAGACATTTTGCACTAAACAACCAAATTAAACCCCGGTACATTGCAAACCTGTTCACAACAATCCACACAGCTGGTACCTTTTATTTTTGACTTTACTCAAGTTAAGCAAAACTTCAAACGTATTTAACTCCGCTTCTGATGCAATCGCACAAGTTTATTTAACTTAATATGAAACCACCAACAATTTCCCGAAACTCGTCAACGCTCAGTTGAGGCTTACGACACCGATACCAGTCACTAAGTGCCTCCTTGATAAACGACTTCACGGACATTGTGCACAATAGGAGTAGCGGGTTGAATCTTTCGTGAAGGAAAAGTTCCCACAACTCGTAAGTGGACACTCCACAAAGGGGTTGGTCAAGAGTGGAATCGAATATCGTAGATTAAAAAGGAACGAAAACTCCGGCTAAAATCTGGCGCACTGACCCAACAAGGTATTCGGCCGAAAATAATAATCACCCGAAGTTTCCACTTGCTTTTACGTCGTGTTTATGTAAGGCGTTGCTATAATTATCGGATTACTATTTTAAGTGGGTTACGTTTGTGAGGCATTTTTAAAAATAGTTAATGATGAAAAGGATATTCTCACATTTATTTCGCCATTTTTTAGCGTTGCGCGCCAATATTTTTTTAAAAGTGACCTCAAAACAGGAAAGTTTTATGGGTCGGATACTCATGCGGGTTAATACACGGGCAATCGTCAGATCACCTCGCGCCCACCGTCGGGTTACCGGAGCTATTGCAGTTTGTTGTATATGATAGACACGTTCCTTCAGTATGGTAGAACCCATTAATCCGCTGGGTTCAGACAATGTCCGTTAAATGCCTTGCCCAAGGACACAACTATTATATTTTACCATTATATTTTTTTGATTCATGATATAAATAAAAAGAATTCCCAGCTCTCGACCAGTTTCGTACCTAGCGACCAGGTCCGTATCAGTAACCCTTCGGCTGAAAGGCAACGCATTAATCCACCAGACTAAAAACCAATAACATGTTATACTTGAACAACCTACTTAAACAAGTTCAAGCAAATGTTTTATTTATTTCCATAATATTAGCGATCAAAGAATAATCGGAAGCGAAATTGCAACCAACTGTGCGTTCATATCCCAGTGTTTTTGTCAAAAAACGTTTTTGTTGTTTTGGTGTGAACCCTGCCTAACTCTTTCGGCTAAACAGCAATGCACCAAACTGACGGACTAATATAGGATTTCTGTGAGCACGCGTAACCTGGGTACTAAACAAGCTTTCGTGATCAGCTGAAGGAACTGCAGGTTTCGGTTAGTGTGCGTGGAAGTATTTGCCAAGTTACCCTCCTTTGACATTTGTCAGGTAGCGGCGAGCGAGTTTGTTCATTTTATCTTTATTTAATCGATACTCTTGCGACTGTTTGTGTTTCAATGTTCTCAAAATTTTCAGTTGAAAAACAAATATAAACTGAATCGAACGGATATAAAACAAGTACAAATAAAACAGATATAAAATAAAGAGAACGTTGACTTATTTTTTTTCTGTTATTGGATAAACGCGAGAATATGGTATCACTGGCAATCATCAGATTACCTTTTGCTGATGTCAAGATTGGGACATTAGTATAGTTTCTGTTTAGCTGTAACCACTTCAGCCCCTTTTTTCTCAATTGTTCCAGATCTTGCCAACTTTCCAGCCACACAAACAGAACTTACTAGCGAGCAACTGGTTTCGATACCACCACCATTCGCTAGGCAATTTATGAGTCACAAATAAGCCACCTAATCATGCTTCCCTGGCTCTATGAACCTTGTTTAACAATTGATCGTTTACCGGTATTTAGAATATCATTTTGACATTATGTGTGTCTGTTACCTCTAAATACTACAGGACCGCTTGGTTCGCATGGAGCGCTTTAATCGCTTACTATACTTCGTAATTACAAAAGCCAAGATATTAATGTTAGGGTTGGGGTTAAAGTTAGTTCTGGGGTTGAGATTAGTGTTTGGGACAGGGTTAGAATTACTTTCCATAGCAATCTAAGTGATCCAAGCGGTCCTGTAGTATTTAGAGGCACCCATGTGTGTCAGTTGAATGAACATGATTTTCGCATTCACCTTTCGACTGTGTAAGTATTTCCATCTTTGCTGCATTTTTAAAACTGTGTAAAGTCTGACCATTTCCACCCATGAAATTAATAAGAAAATAGAATACAGGTTAGGTATTACTCCATCATATTTTATTTACTTTATATAAAGATACGACTTGCATCCATGGCAAGCAAGTCTAGTCGTTATGAGAAGATAGAATTTCTGGGCGAGGGACAGTTTGCTACAGTCTACAAAGCCAAGGACACAGAAGACAACAATAAAATTGTTGCCGTAAAGAAAATCAAACTTGGGAATCGTGCAGAAGCGAAAGATGGAATAAACAGAACTGCATTGAGGGAAATCAAACTTCTGCAAGAACTTCATCAGGAAAATATTATCGGGTTATTGGACGTATTTGGGCAAAAATCCAACATTAGTTTGGTCTTCGATTTCATGGAAACGGATTTGGAAGTTATTATTAAAGACATGAATATTGTGTTGACTCAAGCTCATATTAAATCCTATATGATCATGACTTTACATGGGCTGGAATATTTGCATTCGTTGTGGATTTTGCATCGAGATCTCAAACCCAATAACTTGCTCATTGATGTAAACGGAGTTTTAAAAATCGGAGATTTTGGATTGGCCAAGTCATTTGGAAGCCCCAGTCGGGAGTACACTCACCAGGTTGTAACGAGATGGTACCGAAGTCCAGAGCTGTTGTATGGGTCGAGGTTATATGGGGTGGGGGTTGATATGTGGGCTGTTGGCTGCATATTAGCCGAACTCCTTCTACGGGTGCCGTTCCTACCAGGTGATTCTGATCTCGACCAGTTAAGCAAGATATTCGAAACCCTGGGAACACCGAATGAAGAAGAATGGCCCGGAATGAGAGATCTTCCAGATTACATCAGTTTCAAAGAATTCCCCGGGATTCCTCTGAACCAGTGTTTTTCTGCTGCACGAGATGATTTGTTGGAACTGATAGCCGGGTTGTTGCGATATAATCCCGGACTCCGCGCCACCTCAGTCCAAGCTCTGCAGTTAAGCTTCTTCACCAACCCACCGTACCCGACCGCGTGCCACAAACTGCCCCTTCCGGCCTCCTGTGCCAGCATGGCGGCGAAACAGGCAGCAGCGACGGCAGGAATGAAGAGGAAACGGGAACATGAAGCAGATTCGATGGCCGGCCTCGCTAAACGACTCGTATTTTGATTCCCAGGCTTCAGTGGAAATATTATCACCGGTAATGTGGATTCGTTGATATGATCTGCCCCAAGAGCTGCCCTTTATTATTTATTTTATACCTACAGTATTGTAGGAATGAATTTTGAATATTCATCATTTGTTTAACAATACAGATCCCCAAATCAATATTGTGGCTGTACTCTGTGCTGCCATCGTGTGTTGTTGTGAGTTTCATTGTGTGGCTCTAGACAAGTTTACTTATTGCAATTCTCTACTGTTTACAGTGCCTTGTTTATATTTATTTGTCTAAGTTGACTACTTTCTCTGCAGGAAGCTTAGATTATCTGCGATTGATAAATATAGTTAATTAGGTGGAAAAATCATTTTTATTTAAATTCACCAAGGTGGCTTCAAAGACAGAGTTTATACCGAACACATCAACTTCACTCATTCTGCTCATTTCATGGACTGTTATTTACAAACCAGGTTATAAAGAACCAAGATCTATTTGACACAATAATCTCCCTGCTTATTATTTTGTGATCACAATATGGAGAGCATTTTGAACTCAGCTATCGATCCAAATGAAATCATGAAGTTTGAGAAGAAATACAAGGAAGAGGAAGCGATGGGGAACATCTCACGCACGACCGCGTTCGAGTACGCGTGGTGCCTTGTTCGAAGTCGCTACTCTGAGGATTGGAAGGAAGGATTCAACCTGTTGAAGAACCTCTATGAGAAGGAGAGAGACGGCCAAGCAAAGAGAGATTACTTGTACTACATGGCAACCGCGCAGTACCGGCTCAAAAATTACGAAGAAGCCTTGAAATATTGCGACGCAATTTTAATAGCTCAACCTCGAAATCATCAAGTTAAAGAACTGAAAGAAATTATCAATAAAAAGATGAAAAATGAGGGTTTGGTTGGCATGGCTGTGCTGGGAGGGGCAGGGGTGGTTTTGGGGTTGGGTGTTGCTGCTTTAGCTGCAATTGCGGCCACCAAGAAATAAGTTGTTTATGTCATTATTTATCTATTGTACATAACTTTGCATTTATTATGTGCATGCTTATTGAAGAAACCCTTATATTATTAGTCATTGTTTAAAATAATTGGCAACTTATTTAAGAATGATGGCAGGAAGTTATTACTTATTTACTCTCCTGTTTTAAGTTATATTTGCAACAGTGTATTATAAGAGCTGAAGTTTGTTTTGAAAAAGTGAGGCTTTATTAGCATATTTTGTTAAATTTTAATGTAACTTTATTTTTTGTTATTTATAAAATGTTGTTTGGAGGGTGCAGTAATTTTATTTTTTCCATAATGTTTATTATATCTTTATCCACAATTACACAATTGAATACTTTCAATGGTAATTACTTACCAGCAGCGGATTATTCTATTTGTGCAAGTGTGTTTGACGTGCAATAATCCTATTGGTATTTGAGCCTATTAGCATTGCAGGCACTATGTAGTTAATTGCACCACAACAGCAGTATGAATGGCTATGAAGTGGTCACATGTATAGGGAAGGGATCAAGTGGAGCAGTATTCTTGGCCAGAAGTTCGAAAATAAAGGTTTGTATGATGTTAAATGTAGTGCTTAACTTTGTTTAGACTTTTATATAATTTATTTCAAGTCTAATAAATAAACTGATACTGCAAGTTGAATATGATTAGTTTAGTTTATTGATACTAATACCCTAATGGTGTTGAACGGATTATAAATTCAATATTCATGTCCGTAAGTAGGAAGATCTTCATGTTACTTTCTCCGATTATTAGTCTGAGGATAAACGCCTGTGTTTTACCCATATTCATAAGTGCTTGATAAGTTGCTTAAGTTTTTACCACTTTGTTTCTTAATAATCCTTGTGGTTGGTCACGATGTCCATGTCAACATGACAGATGAAAACCGGTCGATAGGAAGGTTCAATTATAGAGACAAACTGGAAAACCTGTGTTTTTTTTTTTGTTGACCGTCATCACAATATAGATACCAATGCATTTTCCAGTTGATTAAAATTAATTAAACCACAATTTATAATATAATTTTACCTTTGTTCAGTTATCCACTAAAAAACACAAAATCTTAGCAATGAATACTCCACAAGGATGTAAAGGAAAATTCCAACCATTTAATATCTTCCTCAGAAACTGGTTGCCATCAAAAAGATCGAAATAAATGAATCAAGAAGATCGCGGTCACGCAGAGCTGTAATACATGAAGCTAACATCCTGCGGACACTGGATAACTACCACATTGTGAAGTGTTATGAGTGGTACCTTGACATTCAGGTAAATATATTGGGGCGTCATAACTTTGTTGTGAACTGACTGTGGTTTAAGCTTTTGCATAGTTTGGATCTATCGACTTAAACTGGTTGTTTGGTAGAGATTAAAAGCTTATCAACTGGTAAAATAAGCATGTCAGTATCTTATATGGTCATTACTTGACGAGCAAAATTCAAAGTTTTTTATGTTTACTTTAAATTGAATATTCCACTTATTTAACTTTGCATCAGCCAGAGGACTTTAAAGTTTCCAGGGGATTTTACACTGTGTACACCTCTAACTTTATTGGTTTGAATAATAAGATTGACTTTGCAACTTAAAGCTCCTAAGTTCTGTTTCTTTGATTATATAACTATTACCTTATAAAACTTGCATATTCCATAAAGTTAATAAAAACTACTTAAAGCGATATTAAAGTCTATCGCCAAAATCCAGTATAATACTTCAAATTAAGATGCTATTTGTCTCAATATAACAAGAACTATATACCTCTGCAACATAAATCTCAAATTTTACAATTCCATGCATTAGTCTATGAGAGCCTCACATAACAAATTAAGTTCATATTTATTATTTTTTACATTTAAAAGTTCCTTAAGTCTTGAATCATATCGGGGTGTTGAGCGAAACCGTATTTCATAGAATTATTGTGGCCAGTAAGTTACGCTAACAAACATTGACTTCCACCACCAGGGGAGCCACATGAACATGGTGCTCGAGTATTGCAACGGGGGAACCTTGCAAGATCGAATCCAATCTGCTCTCAAGTCTCAATCCACATTCGATACAACAACCATACTTGTGTGGACCACACAAATCACATCAGCTGTCAAGTATATCCATGAGCGGAGAATATTACACAGGGATTTGAAGTCCGAAAACGTTTTCTTAGTGAAGTAAGATTTGTGGGATTTTTGCTTTCTTTTTGTGGTACATAACAAGTGTAAACCCTTTTTGTTTGTGTAAGAAAAATAACAAAAATGAACAGAATATTCTTAGCAAATATAAGACATTCGATATTACTTTGCATACTTACAAGTTTCGGAATAAGATTTTATTTTTAATTATTTAATGTTATAGTGCCATTCATTATCATGCACATCAAACCATCCTGATTATATATGTGTTTTAAGCTACAGACTGTGGTTTAGATTAATATATGTAAGAAGTTTCTATTATTCCAAGCTTGAGTTTTTTATACAAATGCCGGCAAATGTTTGCACTTTTTTACTTTGATAATCCAAAGATTGAAAGTACACACTACACAACCTGACTTTATGTTTACTGGGAGAATTAGCTCTTTTATCACAACACCTGATCCATACATCATTTTAGCCACTGTGACATCACAAAAGAAGCTCATTGTTATGTCATACAATAGATTTGATTGTTAGGAATTCCAGTATGTTGATGTTTTGCAATGATAATTGGTTGATGGTATAGTAGGATTGACCCCCCATGCCAGAACCCACTTTTCTGCACCTTGCAAAGCGTTATGATGGGGTTTCAACTATGATGGGGTCAATGTGTTTATGTCAAAACACGATACAGATACCGTAAAACCTCTATTTGAAAGCCACCATAATAGAACGCGACTATATACCTAACCTAATGTTTTTTGTAGATTTAAACAAAGATTTTTAAGTTTATTATGTGCTCTAAAATTTAAATATTTAATGTTTTATTCATAAAAGTTGTTACGATGAATGTTGTTTTACCTTCTTTTTTAAATTTCATACTGAATTTCATTTCCTTCTATTTTCATTTGATGTTACATATTATTTTTAATTTCCACTTAGCTGTAAATTTTGCATTGAAACTCATTCTTACGGGTATGTATGTTTTAATACCGTTTCAGTTACACTTTGGTTTTTCCTAAAAATTTTGTTATAAAATTCGGTATTTTTTTTTAAAATTTTGTTTTTCGTATAGAAATGACGACATTGTTAAGCTTGGAGACTTTGGAATTTCGAAGGAAATCGACCACACACTCGATAAAGCGAGTACTTGTGTCGGGACCCCATGTTATCTGAGTCCCGAGCTCTGTCAGGACATCCCGTACAGTTTCAAGTCGGACATTTGGGCGCTCGGGTGCCTTGTGTTCGAGATGTGCGCTTTGGCCCCTGCGTTCGACGCCGCAAACTTAATCAGCCTCTTCTATAAGATTGTCAACGGGAAATACGCAGAATTGCCGGAGTCTTGTCCGGCTGAGCTGAAAGCTCTTGTTGCCGAGATATTGAACAAGAACCCGGACGCGCGGCCGACAGCTGAACAACTGCTGAATCTCCCGATTCTTCAACAATTCTCCGACAGAATCCGAACTAAAACCCCGGAGATGACGACCGAGGGGAAAATCAACTCCAAAGTTGAGGAAAACCACACGGAACTCGACTTTGACATCAATGACTTCGACAACTTGCTGAAGGCAAGCGAGGAATCGATCAAAAGATCCCCCTCCCCTGAGGTCATCAACACGGCACGTTCCATCTCCGTACACGCCGCGTACAGCAATAACTTTGATGCTGAGGTTGATCCTGATCGACCCCAGACATGTCCACACTCCGCAGTGAAGAGAGCCGACCCGATGATGGATACCGTGGCAACCTGGTCCGGATATGGGGATCGGGGGTCGCGACATCCAAGTGGCAGATACAGGTTGTCATCAAGTTCCAGTGATGGATCCAATTATAATGAGGATCGATATAAACCTGAGCAGAATTCTCACCACAGGTTCGTTTGGTTTAATTGAGGTATTAAACACTGCTGTTTATGGTTGTAATCTTGTTGTTTTAGCATTGCAAGTAAGTATGCTGTTATGGTTATGTTAAATCGAGTCATTTTAACCAAAATCTGTCCATTAGAGGCCGCGGCGCCATGGGGTTTGGGCAACAAGGGTTTAGTTTGCACCCCTGGCACCCCTAACTTCACGCCTATGCTGATTTCCATTGCAGAAACAGTTTTCCTCGTTCACCACCAATTAAACCTCTGTCATAGCTTCAATCTGGTCTATGATATCTAACTACCGACATTCCACAGGACGTACTCGTCTGATGAGTTCTCATCATGTTCCGATGATGATTTAAACACTTCCAGGAAAGGTGGGGAATCGATATTCTCAATGTGTACGACTCCTCCATTTCTTTAACTTGAAAGTGCAAAAGCCCAGCTTCGTAATAATGCCATTTCGGATGAATGTTTAATTTTCAGTTGAAACCTTGTGGTCGGATCCATATTAATAAGAATTTAAGCTCACATCAGGGTTACCAGGGCCAGGGGCACAATTTGCATCCCTGCTGCCACTATGGTGCCTGACTTCCCACCTGTTACAATGTATCTGGTGCTCTTAGTCAAGTTTGTGATTTGATTCCAGTGTGGGGGTTTCCCCAACATACAAATATCCCCGTTTCCATCTTTCAGCAAACGACGATGAAATCCCGGAAATGATCGAAGTTTGTGAGGAAATAGACACACCATTAACAACTCCGAAGAAAGAGTCGAATCCAAGTCGGAATTTGCCTGGAAGTGCATGGTTGCAGTCCAAGAGAGCGCAGGTGAAACAACTTTGTGAATATATTGATGAGACATCGGCTGAACCCAGTGTACATACAACTCAATAACCCAACGATGGGCGCGGGTTATTCTGACGATTGTCTGTGTGATAACTCTCTTTGTGTTATTCCACAGAGCTAAGAATGAATATCCTTTCCTAATTCTTAAAATACTAGATGTTTTTGATAAAAGTGAAAATATTTGTTTTATTAATTAAAGTTACATGAAGTATGTCTTATAAATATGTTAATAACACATATGGCACTACTTGGTAAAATACCATGCGCGAGGAAATCTGACGATTGCCCGTGTGTCAACGCCCTTTACAAGGATAAACATGAATTTCCAGGTTTTGCGACTAAAAAAAGAGCAAGAGCACCACCCAGTGGTGGTGAGCACGGTGCAACGACAGAGTAGCGAGGCGAGCGTGACGGAGGCAAAGATGAGGAGGAGGAAACAAAGACTCCCCGGGAGCTCGTGGCTACGAGGATCGGATGATGTGGTGCTCGGATCGAGGAGCGAAGATGAGAGGATCCGGAGGAATTTGCCGGGGAGTGGATGGCTCTCCAGAGGTGGGGGTCTGCTGCGGAACATGTTGCACATCCCATAATATATGCTTTGTTGGTTTATATTGGCCCACATGTGTGTACAGCACCAAACAGCTGATATCAGGCTGTTCGAATTAGTTGTCTAAAATACTACCGACTTTAACTGTAGAATTTCAAGCTAATCTGAAATATTATTATGAGAAACTGTTGTGAACTCCCAAATACCAGATGAGCTTTATTTGGTGAAATGCAAGCAAATCATTTTTTGTGCAACCTATTACTACTAAAAGACAGTGTGACAATTGTCATTTAATAATCAAAATTATTGGAATTATATTATTTTGTTAATTAAAATTGTATATTGTATGAAAGTTTTGCTTTGATCTATATTCCATCCAACATAATGTAATTATTACACCAAGGTACCAACAACAAACGACAAAATCCACAAAGAAATTTGGTTCTTGAAAGTTTCAGCGCCAACGAATGCAGTTCCATTGGTAAGAAATATATTGTCCAATAGCATTACATGAATGTTCCAATTTATAAATGCCAGGATCACTTATTTTGCAAATTTAGACCATTTGTAAATATTTTTATCTGAATGTTAATGATAGCTGTGAGATATATATAGCGTAATTAAAATGACTGATGATACATATTTATCAGCATGTTACCTGAATAAGTTTTGTTTCCAATTATAGGTCATTGTCTTGTTGAGTAGACTATGGTATCCATAATTCAAGTAATAATAAATGTCTTACGAAATTGTCTTAATTGCTCACCTAGGTTTGGCAGCAGTGTCAACTATATTTATTTGATTATATCCTTTTTTAAATGACATGTTTTAACGACAGTTCGTTTTGCCGTCTTTTCCCGGTTCTGTGTCGTTATTTGATTTGTTTGATATTTATTAATACTGGGGAAAAAATGATAATTAAAACGAAAATATGATCCAAACCTCCCAGACAAGAATCCAAGTTACGACGTCGAATATCCGGATGACTTTGAGGATTCTGATGAAGATTACGGTAACTTTGGTCAATATTTGTGCACCTGACATTTACCCATATTCATTTAGCTAAAATAGGATTTGATGCAGTTGCTATCATTGGATAAAACCTGACTACCAAAATCGTATTTGTTTATGTTTTACTGCTGCTTCTGTATATTTTGTGATGTTGTGTTAATATTAATTTTACATGATATACTCTAAAGACTGGTAATTACAAAAACAAAAATCTGTTGAAATTGTGTTTTATTCCCCATTTTATTTCTCAGAGGATGAGCTGAAAACGACCCCAAATCTTCTTCGAACTTTGGTCTCCTCGCTGGAACTGGTTAAGCAAGGTTGTATAGGTATGAGGTGTTGTCTGTGGCTTCAAATGTGATAAGATGTTTTGTCCACATTAGTGGGAAACAAGTGTTGTGTTAGCAATTATCACCTTCCACCATCAGTTTAACGAAGCTATTTGCAGTGTTTGTATTCGATTAGGACTTTCTTCAAGTGTAGCACAATGCAATATTACACTGGGTTGAGGTGATTCCCCACTTATGTCATGCCCGCAACATAAACAACCTGTTTCGTTCTTGTCTGCAGACTGAACTAAGTAAATTAATGGGCCAACAATCTTACCAATTGACCTAACATTCCGATTGTGGGGGAGTGCAGAAGGTAATCTGACAGTTGACTGGCACATGGAGTTTTCCATCTCCAAGGTGGTGATTATAAGACTCACTAGCCATGAGTATCGCACCGATCCATTTGAACTTTAACCCGATTATTCAGAGACAGTTGGAGAGGACACCTTTACCAGCACCTGAATGAGCTATTCAGCAGGGGGTTGAGCATTGGGGAGGTTTACGAGAAATATCGACACAAAGTCGACTTTGAAACCCTCGAAACATGTTATTTGCTACTAAACTAACCTGGTGCTATCAATTCAAGATTTGACATTTTGTGACAAAATAATCGCTGTGATAACTTCACTGTGGGCAAGAGGTGCAAGAACGTATTATTCTAAGCGGCATATTCTATTATTGACCATGCTGAGTTATGTTTAACCACACACTGTTACAACAGCTGTCCAAGAGTTGAATAATGCAGCATATTCGCACCAATAGCTATCATTACAAGGTATTGTTGAAAACCATTGAAAATTAGTACAAGACACAACGTATCCAATCCTATTGATTCGATCCATGTTTTAAAAATGTTTTTAGCGTTAGCCCTTTGTACTAGCTGTGGTATGTGCTGTATTAGCAATACTTGCTAAATTTTAAAGTGAGCATATTTACACTGTGTTAGGGTATCTTCCAGTATGAATTACCTGCCTTTGTTATAATCCACGTTTTATGCAGTTTCGATCACTTCTCTCAAACCTGATTTAATAAACTTTGATTCAATTTGCATTTTAATTTGTGGAAATTTTGAAAATTATGATAAATATTCTTGACTGCCCCAAAGAGTCTAAAATAGGGTTACACATTCTGTTGTTGGATAGAGATAGATTTAAAGTAGACCATTTGCTGGATTTTAATGGTTTAATTAATAGTGGTTTACATTAAAATTATTATAATGCTTCCCAACATGACTAATAGGCTAGCACATAAGATAAATTAAATACTGATTTCCACACTTCTCAATAATATCTGCATCCAAATCATATATTTGAAGCAAAAAAACAATATGAAATAAATCAAGTAAAATAATAAAAATGAAAGTTTGTTGATTAATATGTGGCCACATAATCAGTTTATATTGCACATATAATGATTATAGAATGAAGAGGATATTAAGTTATATTTGTTAAATACAGAAAACATTTTAAAACAGTTTCAGTTTAACAGAAGAGACACTGAAAAAACAAATGGTTATTTTTCAGACTAATATCGGCATTGAGTTCCCTACATTTAATATTTTCACTTTTCCCTTATTGGTGGCGTAAACTAATCATAACTGGCTTGCTCTGTCCAATGCTTTACATGCTTCCTTCAGTTTACTGACCAAGTCCTGCAATTCTTCCTTAGAGCAGCTGAACTCGATTGGTTCCCCAGAGTTCCACTGATTCAGGCAAATCTTGTACTTCAATTGGTTCACTTTATGAAGTCGACTGTTTTTAAGGTTGTAATCCAGCCTCCAACCTACATCGATGATCTGAGGCAGTTGATGGCCCAATTTTGATAAGTGCTCACGAACTTTTGACCGGTTGTCGTTAAACACAGAAACGAATATTTCTTTTCGTGAAGATGGGAAATTGCAGTCATCCAAGAGAAGGTTTATCTGATCATCCCCCAAATCAACCTTGGCCGACTCTAACAGCAGAGTTGTCACCGCAGCCAGCATTCCCTTCAAAGCTTCATCATTTATTTCGCTGACAAGTTGCGAATCCGGCAATTTTTCTTCATTGGTTAAAATCAATTCACATGCGTTTGCAACCAGCGTGTTGAAACTATTGTCAGATATAATTCCAGAATCACCACAAAGACGTAATGCTGTCAGATTATCACTAGATAATATGTCCATTGTAAAGACCTAAATATCCTAAAAGAGTGAAAACATTTGTCGCTAGTTACAACACGTATTGCATAAGACATTTATAATAATCCAACCCGAATGAAAACTTTAGCCATTAATATTTGGTGTCTTTGTGAAAACTATGTAAATTGACATAATTAATGTAACACACCTGTCTATAGTTAAACTGTGCTAATCAATAAATAATAACGAGTTCTGATTATCCATGCTTAAAGAATATGAAACAAATATATATATTAACATAGCAAAAATAGTAACACAGTTGGGATAGAGTGGAGCAACATAAAACACATGGTATTTG
>CH002303.1:210906-229901 GCA_000149265.1 Ciona savignyi
TATTTTGCCTGACAGTATGACTTGGGAAATAAAACCCTTTTTTTAATTTTGTTTTGTAATTAACACAAATCTTGTGGTATAATAGGAATAAGTTTAAAATATCATATAAATAAAGTAATTATTGGTTGAAACAGTTTAGTTTGATAGGTTAGTGTGTTGCGTTTCATGAATATCCAGTTTAGTTTATTTTTTGTTTCCACGATGAAAACATGAAGCATGACTATTGATAAAAATTTGGAAAACAGGAAAAAAACGGCAAAACAACAGTCGATAGAACACGTCTAAAAAAGCAATAAATTATCAATGTTTGGTATAATTAGACGTGGCCACTAAACCCACATAAAAAAATGTTTATAAAAAATTATACTGATCCTGTCCTCACAGACGAATATTTGGACCTCATATATGTGGTGAAGGTATCGACATTGATCGAAAACATGGCCACATTCTAACTTCTTCCTGGAGAAAGCATGATGTGTTACAGGTACAGATAAGTTTCTTGTTTGAATTAAATAAGTCTGGTGGTTTAGTGCGTCGCCCGTCAGCCTAAAGGTTGCAAATTCGAAACTAGTCGCTAGCTAGTCGGTTGTGTCCTTTGGCAAGGCACTTACCGGACATTGCCTGAACCCAGCGGATTAATGGGTTCTACTAAATTGGAGGAACGTGTGAATCATACACAACATACTGCAATAGCTTCGGTAACCCTACGGTGGGTGCAAGGTGATCTGACGATTGCCCGTGTGTTAACGCTTTGGTTTTCTCATTCACGGGGATAAACATGAATATCCTATCCTATCTATTATATAAATCCCAGGTTTGGGATTTGGGAAGCGGAAACAGAATCAAGACTTTGCCTCCAGATTTTTCAGGAGACTCTTTGGTATGATAATATTAAACTAAATATTTGTTGCTGGTTCTTGAGTTTGTTTTGGTCATGAGAAAAATGTACAGTTGCATGTCTAAAAAAGTTTCCTAATATTTATTGCCTTAATATGATGGATCGCAAAAATCAAGAAATATCAAAAATCGTGTCAATACACAGTTTAGTTTAGCTTAGTTTATTTTTTGTTTCTACGATGAAAACACGTAGCGGGACTATTGGTAAAAATTTGGAAAACGGGAAAAAACGGCAAAACGACAGTCGTTAGAACACGTCTAAAAAAAAGGAATAAACTGTTAAAATTTGGTATATTTTGACGTGGGCGCTAAACCCCCCCAAAAAAAATAAATATTGAAAAAATAATTAATTGTTTATAATCAGTAGATTACCTTACGAATATGTAGAAGCGTTATCACACTGGTTACCTTTATATTAACTCGTGCCCACTGTTATATTAACCGAGCTATGGCAGTTTGTTGTGTATGGTTAAGAATAAAATGCACATGGCATATTTCAATCAATAAAATTGGATGGCCTAAATAAACTTTCATGTAACCTATCTTACTACTGTTACATTCTTTGTTAGCCCGAATTAAGGGTATGTGGTGATCTTGTCTTTTGTTAATAACCATCATTTTTCACCCAAAAAACAAAAACATGGTTATCCCAACAAATGTAGATTGTCATCAAAACAACCTTTCTGTTGATCAGCTATTTTGTGGGATAATGTGACCTATCCCTCTATTGTTACAGCACAATGCCTTTTTTTGTGACATCTTTTTCTTTGTGGCATCACTCAATAGATTTGGTAGTAGGTTCATGTTTCAAACGTGCCCCCTTGTTTTCCCATAATGACGTCAAACAGGATTCCACACACAACCACTAATCCCTAGGCAAAGGAGAACACTGTTTTATTCAGAACTTGGTTTTTAATAAAATTATCAAAGCTACTATCAAGTTTTATGTTTTACCAAATTAAAGCAATGTGTGAATCATACACAACGCAATGTAATAGCTCAGGTAACCCGGCGGTGGGCGTGTGGCGATCTGACGACTGCCCGTGTGTTAATGCCCAATGCGTTTTCCAATTCACGGGGATAAAACATGAATATCATATCCATTTGATGAAATACGCGTTTTGCAGTTATTTCGGCAATGTATGTTTCTATCTTTTCTGCAATTGTTACAACCACCCAAGCCACCAATTCTACTAATATCAACAAGAACATCTACATATTCATAACTAGAGAGTGTCAACCACCTGTTTAACCACCACTATTTGTAAAACACATGTTGTATGCCATATATTTATGCTACAGGGTCCCTAACCACAACTTCTATTTTATACATTGAATATGTAGTTTGTTTCTGCAAGCATAAACGCATGGGTCCCATAGTTATCAAACCAAATTTCCTTTCCATGTGTAGTTAAAAAAAGAATAAACGTCTTAAATTTACGAACATTTTCACCACAAATGCTTTAAATTAAACCGTCGTTTCAAGCGCCGAAGTGAAATGAAGCTAAATTGCCAAAACAGCCCGATTTAGTTTTTCATGGTATCAAGGAATTCCCCTAGGTTTAGTGGATAAGTTTCTGTTTTTACATATGTGGGTCATGTTATGTAACAATTCTTAAAATTTTAATCTGATTTGTAGACTCCTTGTTGGAGATGTTAGTGCGATATGGCATACCTGTCATAATCTTAATTCAGGAACATAACTTTGTTTTTAACGTAATTACCCTAAGTAAATGTTTTTTTTCTCCTTTTAATTGGCACATACTGTTTAATGGTCTAACATTTCACCAAATCTAAATATAGTTAGAGCAGCCGTTTAAGCGCTATATGCCCCAAAAAGCTAATTTATTGGAAAAAAAACTTTTCGATTTTGACGTCTCAGGGCAATTCCCGTAGATTTATTACCAAAATTTTGATTTCTGCATATCTAGACCATGTTCTCTTACAAATGTCAAATTTTTTCTGCGATTCCAATACTACTTTTGGTAGATGTCGGGGCGACATGGCATGCTTGTCACAATCATGATTTGAGAACAAAATCTTATTTTTTAGGGTATTTCCCTAGATATTTTATATATTTTTCTAATTGCTAAATAAGTAGGTAATGCACTTACATTCCACCAAATCTTATTCAAATTGGAACAGCCGTTTAAGCGCTATGCCCCAAAAAGCTAATTTTTTTTATAAAAAATACCGTTTTGGTTTTTAACCTTCCAGGGGAATTCCCCTTGATTTATCACCCAAAATTTTGGTTTCTGCATATCTAGACCATGTTGTCTAACAAATGGTTTAGTTTCATTACGATTACATTATTCCTTCTGGTAGATGTCGGGGCGCCATGTCATGCCTGTCACAATCATGATTTGAGAACAAAATCTTATTGTTTAGGGTATTTCCCTAGGTAAATTTTAAATTTTTTTCAAGTGTTAAATAAGTGTCTAATGTACTTACATTCTACCAAATCTTATTCAAATTGGAGCAGCTGTTTAAGCGCTATGCCACAAAAAGCTATCTTTTTTTATAAAAAATACCGTTTTGGTTTTTAACCTCCCAGGGGAATTCCCCTTGATTTATCACCCAAAATTTTGGTTTCTGCATATCTAGACCATGTTGTCTAACAAATGGCTAAGTTTCATTGCGATTCCATTATTCCTTCTGGTAGATGTCGGGGCGCCATGCCATGCCTGTCAAACCTTTGACGAAGAAAAAAAAAAAAGAAAAAAAAAAACGGACAAAAACAATATGTGTCCCAATTTTTCTAATTGGGACCCCATAACTAATATCGGGCTGTTTTGGGGATTTAGTTTCATTTCACTGCAGCGCTTGAAAAGAAGGTTTAAATTTAAAACATATGTGGTGAAATGTTCGTATATTTAGGACATTTATTCTTTTTTTAACTACACATGGAAAAGAAGTTTGGTTGGATAACTATGGGACCAATGCGTTTATGTTTGCAGAAACAAACTACGTACTCAGTGTATAAAATACAAATTGTGGTTAGGGACCCTGTAGTATAAATATATGGCATACAACATGTGTTTTACAAATAGTGTTGGTTAAACACGTAGTCTCTAGTTATTTTTAAGTTCACGACTGTCCGTAGAAAAGTTACCAAAGTTTCATTCTAGATGGACAAAACTATTATTGAGAATCAACATGTCGCCGGAGATCAAATTATTCACATGTACGCACGGGAGCCAGAATATCCATCCTACGCCACAATTGGTAAGTTTTAGTCACCTAATGGGTCTATATCAAGGCTCCCCTCAAATTTAAGCTCGCGACCTTTAATTTTATTACCATTTTTGCACGTTTAAAATCCTAAAATCAACAACAACATTTTGCTTTAATAACTTGTAGACAAGTGACACACGCACACAATTGGCTATTTAAATGTTACAATCCAAATACATTATTTTGATTACGTAATTAATACGTACGCTGTACATTCAGTTGAGTCACACGGTACAATAAGGATGATTCTATTTCCCGCTGTGTGCTTCCATACGCATTTTCAGTTGTACGAGATTACTGATAGGAGTCAAATATATGACAAAATCACTTAACAGGGGTATTTACGTTGAATATAGAAGTGTGATATTGATGTACTCTTTGCCAACCCTAAGTTTCGATGTGCGACCCTCAGTTTGGAAGCCCCGGTCTACACAACACACTCCAGTAGTTAAATATTATTATTTTTTCTCATTTCAGTTCTTAATTTGCAACAGCAACTAAACGAAAGAGCAAAGAAAGTAGCAAAAGAAATTCGGATTCCTATCAAGTTGGACAAGGCGATTAAGGCAGTGAGGCTTCAGATTACAACAGAGACTCAGAAATCTCCTGAAGCTTTAGACAATGAAGGTCATTTTATTAGGCGAAGGGAATACCGCACGATTTTCGACACTCCGAAAGGCAATATTGCAATTTCCGGTTTGTTTGAAACAGCAGAGAACAATGCGAAAATAGAAGCCAACAAGATGTACACGACAGACAAGGATAAACTTAACTACGTCGAAACCGTTGGTGGTGCAATTATGATTACAGGCCAAGCAGGGATCGGGAAAACTGTACTCTCCAAGATGCTGACAAACGAGGTGCTGAATCACAAAATTCTCCCACAAACCGATTTTCTGTTCTATATACAATTTCGAGACATAGATTTTCAAAGCAAGAAAAATATTATTGAGTTCCTCTTAGTCTGCAGTGGTTGTCCATCTGATGATGGCGAAGCAGATAAACTGATCTGGCGAGCTATAAAGGAGAATCCTAATGTGGTTTTGATAATGGATGGATTGGACGAAGCCGCGACAACAGATTTCAGGCAGCACGTCCCGAAATGCAATCCAATGAAGGCAACGAAAGTTAGTGTTATTACCGGTAACATATTGAACCGAACGCTACTTTCAAAATGTCGATTAGCGATTACTTCAAGGCCAAGGCAAGCTCATGAGCTTCATATCAAAAACAAACCACGAATAGAATTCCAAGTGGTAGGTTTAGATGCTGATGCTAAAGAAAACTTAGGTGAACAAATAAGTGGTGCAGAGTGGGCAGCTGTAAAAGATTACTTTGATCAGCACGCAGATATTTATGCAATTTGCTATGTTCCAGTCATATGCATTGTAACCATACATTGTGTTCACTCGAAAATTCTTTTGGGTGAAGAGATAGAGCTTGACACTGTTACAAGTGTTTTGGCATACGGCTTGGACAAATATGCCCGATCGGAACATCTCAGGGAAAATGTCTGCGGCTTGACCAAGCTATGCTTGCTCGCCTGGAATGGTTTCTCAAATCAGAGGATCACGTTTACCGAAAAGGATTTTCGAGATGCGGAAATCGACACAAAATCGTCTGGAGCATTCCTTGCAACATACATAAAGATTTCCACAGACATGACCGCTGGATTGATGGAAGGTGACAAGGTCAGTTGTTTCTCGCACTTAATTTGGCAAGAACTACTGACGGCAATATACATCATGTACTTCATGCCAGTGGATCAGTTTAAAGAAAATCTCAAGTTTCTAACCGAGAGCCGCTGGGAGGTGGTCGCAAGATCCATGTTTGGGATAACAAATCCAATCACTAAAAGATGTCTGGACACAATTTTCGATCGTCCAGACAATGTGGTCTTTGACGAAAAAGTGCAAAATATGAAGGAATTTGCACACACTGCAACTCAGCAGTTAGGAGATGATTTCGAGGGCGATGAACTTGTGAGAATGCTTCAAGTCTGTACTTGGGCCAAAGAAGCAAACGATGTTCAGTTTGCAGCCTCTCTCAGTTCGTATTTTCCTGATAAAATCAATTTATCTGGTGACGTGTTACCGGGGGATATCACGAGTCTAATGTTTGTGCTGAGATCCAATCAGCACGGCCAGCAGGTAATTAATGTGGGCAGCGGAACAAGATTTAAACCAAGCACTTGTTTGCAAAAACTGCTGCAAGAAATCGCTGAAAACAACATCACAGTAAGTAATGTTAAAATAGGGACAAAGCAACATGTGTGTATAACTATACATAACACCTAATAAATTTGTTGATGGTAATATTGTTATAATACATTTTGTAGTAGCAAGCTAAATATGGTTATTTTTTATATGTTTGTTTGTTTTCTTTAACATTTAAAGAATTGAATGGTCAAAATATGTCATTTGATGCCATTTCAGATGGAAATACTGAATCTTTCGCCTAGCACCAATGTCACGGACTCTATAGCAAGAAGTGTTGCCCAATGTTTTTCCAACATTAATAAACTAACGTTGGGGAAGAGTGGTATAAGCGAAACCGGACTTCAACTGTTCGCTGATGGCTTATCGGAACGTCAACAACAAGTTAGTTAATAGATTGCCTTACTCGTGATCCTTTTCAATTATTAATGAACAAAATTCGCAATGTTTGCTTTGCAGATACAGGAACTTAACCTGCGAAAAAACTTGATCACAGACCTCGGTGCCTTGCATATAGCGAGATGCTTGGACAAAGTCAATCGGTTAGACGTTTTTAAATGTGGCATATCGGACGCCGGGTTTCAGCATTTGTCTCGGGGAATAATGGACCTCAGTAATCCGGTATGAGTTATGCATCCGTTCTCGCTAGCAAAATTAGTAAAACATCGAAATTACAGTCCTTAAGACTTCGTAGTTGAAACTAATGCGCTTTTTACCGTCCAACC
This sequence comes from Ciona savignyi, assembly GCA_000149265.1. Lineage (NCBI taxonomy): Eukaryota > Metazoa > Chordata > Ascidiacea > Phlebobranchia > Cionidae > Ciona > Ciona savignyi. The sequence continues at coordinate 217,979 of CH002303.1, forward strand.
CTGGATCTGTGGTCAAATTTGTAAACTTTCTTTTTATCCGATTTCGGGGCATTATCTGTTTGGTTACCTTACGATATCGTTCTTTGATCGTTTTGCTCGTCCCAGTTTCGATCCCAAAGTCTCTGGATTATTCTGGACATTACCCTCATGTACGACTATAGATTAGAGAGGAACCGAATATTGATATGTCCACAAAACTTTACTTATCTGTTGCTCCAAGAACAACAAAGAGCCCAAATAAATTTCACCATTTCAGATGGAGTTTTTCGATATCAGCCATTCCGCCATTGGAGACAACGGCGCAAAAGCACTTGGTAATTGCGTTCAAAACATCCGAAAGTTCTCTGTGGAAAAGTGCGAAATCACGGACTTTGGGATCGAGAAGATATGCGACGGAATAGCACGCTTAAGCGTACCGGTATATAATCATAACCACAGTAGGCTTTGTTAAAAATATGACACGGTTTACACCAGCTAATCAAGACGAGTGTTGCACCTTTACATGATGTATTAACCTCAATAAAATAATAATCACATCATCGCGCCAGATATGCTTCCCTGTACCTGTGATGTGATTTGCTTCATTTGCCATTATTTGATACTCGGGTCAAAATGAATAACCTAAACAAATTGAAAACCACCAAAATGGCCAGATATAGCTGCTGTTTATCAAGTTTACACAATGGATATACTGAACAGATGGAAGAAGTGAAGTTTGCAAGGAACCCGATAAACACTCGCAGCGCCATCGCTATCTCCAAATGCATCCAGAACATCGACAACTTACACGTCAGGAAGTGCAAGATCAACGATCTCGCAGCTGAGCATTTAGCGTACGGGGTGAAACAGAGACAAACAAAAGTAAGTTATATTTTCGATTGATTAGCTTGGTGGGTTAATGCGTCGCCTTTCAGCCGAAGGGTTACAGACATGAATCCAGTCGCTAGCTAGTCAGTTGTGTTCTTGGGCAAGACACTTAACGGACATTGCCTGATCCTAGTCGAACGAAGGCATCTATCACATTGAAGAAACGACTGAAACATATAGAACACATTGCAATAGATTCGGTAACCGACGGTGGGCGCAAAGTAATCTGACGATTGCCTATCCCCTTGCGTTTTTCCATTCACATGGTTAAACATGAAGATCCTATCCTATGTTAAGCACGCAATGGAGTTAAAGGGTCATATGCGCTACATACCGTTCACACAAGAAAACATTTTCATTTTAAATTTATAAACCTTGATGTTTTATTATTATCAGATTAATTGCCTCCTGCCTTAATTTCTTAGTTAGAGCTCGAAGCCTGTATGTGAATTACATACTTTTAACTTTAATTTATTTTTGGCATCACGTCCTGGCATATTGACGAAATTCTTTGAATATTTCTACATCAAACCAATAACACTGCCTATTTCGTGATGTGCTGAAATAAAACATGTTGCCAACAGATTTAAAATCATGATTTATTTATGTTTATGAATATTTCAGATGAAAATGCTTAACGTGACCTACAACCCCGAAATGGGCGACACGGGAGCTGTTTACTTCTGTGAAAGTCTGAAGAATTTGGAAGCAATGCGGATTTGGATGTGCGGAATCACAAGAGTCGGCTACAGGCGATTGCAAGCGTCTCACAAACGACTTACACCACCGGTAAATCACTATTAATGTCATGTTTCTGTGAGCATGATACCCGAGTGTGAAAACCGCCGGTGTTATTAGACGAGGGTGGTTACGTGACCAGAGCGGTTTGCAAGAGCTATTCTGGTGCGTTTCTGCTCTTTTTTAAATTACCAAATGATCAGATATTTTATTGCGTTGGGGATTAAAACCAGAAGTTGTTTTGTCATAATCGACCCACACCAACCTATCTGCGGTTTATTTAACTGGACAATTCCGGTAGAATGGCATGGATTCTGCTATAAATACGAGGTTTCGCTGGATAAGAATAATTAAGTGTTCTTTTGGTGCAGTTTAACTATCTTGACCGCCTATGCTTCTGCATGCAAACTAAATAGCCCTTTTTGTCGGACCGTTTAGCTTGGTGCATTAGTTCGTCTTGGTAGAATGATAGGTTTTAGAAAAAAAAGTCTAAATAGTACACAAAACCCGCAATAGCTCTGATGACCCGATGGTTGGCGCGATGGCCCTGTGTTAACGCCCCTAGCGATAAACATGAATATCCTATCTCATCTTTATATTTAACATGAAATTCATGTTGCAGAGAACGAAGGTTTGGTTCGGTGAAGTGGAAGGTTATGAAGGCGGAGATACTGTTTTAGAGCCAGAATAACGCGTATCGCGTGCACCACTATTCTGCAACGACCGCCTTTTTTGCTCTGTATATAACACAATTATAAATAATTTTGTTTTACCTGATAGTTATTCCGACCGCCTTTTTTGCTCTGTATATAACACAATTATAAATAATTTTGTTTTACCTGATAGTTATTCTATTTTAAAACTTATTTACCTTTTTATTATTCGGTTTATTGGCCGAGTCTATGGGTCTTTAATATGTATTATATCATGTGTGTGTAGCTTAGTTTTACCCACTGTAGTTTTGCTGTTTTTTCAAGTATCTTCTTTATTACTGTAAAGTAAAAATGAAATAAAATAAATTTATGAATACAATCAGTCTCGATGTGGTAATGTAAACCAGGGAAACAGTATATTAAACGTAACTAGAGAGGGCCCACCATAAAATTGCCGTGCCCCAAACCACGATCGAACACTGACTTTAATTTTAATACAGCAACCTTTCTGCAGAAAGCCTACACACTAACCCACAAAGGTATTATACACCAAGTTTTGCTTCTGCAAGCAGAGCTGAAAGGGACCTCCAGATGAAACTTAAACTTGGACCTTCCTGGTCTGCTAATAAAAATTGCCCTTGAAATTAATTGGATTCAACACCATGAGAGAACTCTCGAGGTTCGTCCGAAATTTCGGAAACTTCAAGGGAAACTAAACCCATCGAAGAAACCCAACCGCACAACTAACCAGTAATAAAATATCAAGCATAAGCGTCATTTCAATTCCGGTTTCATGCTAAAGCTCCGCTTAAAAAAACAATCTAAGGGCTTAATGAATGATTGAAACGTAACATCCATAATTATATGCACAAATCATGCTTTAACGTGGGGATATTATGTTACACGATCAACAAAACCAAAGAAGAATGAGAACGTTTGTAAGTTTGGTCAAATTACATAAGGATAATTAATATTCTAATAAGAGATAATGGTTCTTCATTTTCAATAAACCAATTTGCATACAAACATTAATTACAATGTAATGTAATCATTACATCATTATATTTATCCAGGGATTGCAATTTCTAATGCGTTTCATACGCTTACCAGTGTGCAAGCTATAGTTAGTCTACATGACACTAACAAGAATATGCCATTTGCGAATGGACCGATGCTCCAAATGATGCACAATCAACACTTTTATTTCAAAAACCACTATCCACTATTACAAGACTCTACAGCTAAACGAGAATACCGACGCGCAGCCCAGCACATGCTGCTTTCAACCAAACAAACATTGGGGAATCACCACCATGGTACCAATTGTCACATTCTTCCGCGCATATAGGTCCGGCCCGTTGGTCTAACGGTTAAGTGCGTCGCCTTTCAGTCGAAAGGTAGCAGGTGCGAAACTGGTCGTTAGCTAGTAGGTTGTGTCCTTGGGCAAGGCACTTGACGGACATTGCCTGAACCCAGCGGATTAATGGGTTCTACCAAATTGAAGGAACGTGTCTATCATATACAACACACTGCAATAGCTCCGGTAACCCGACGATGGGCGCGAGGTGATCTGACGATTGCCCGTGTGTTAACCCCCTTGGTTTTCCCATTCACGGGGATAAAGATGAATATCCGATCCTATCCTATCCTAGGTCTTAATTGGTTATATGCCATTTTAAAGCATGGTGCTGAGATCAAAGCCAATTTACAGGATCCAACTTTAAACATAACGCTTCGATTCCACGACATTGCTTTGATTGTGTATTTTTCCTTCGTGTACGTGTCGGATCGTTAAGCCACACATTGAAATAAAATATTTAAATGAATGCTAAAAAGAACAGACGTTGCACTTGTAAATAAGGACAAAGATAACATTCAGCATTGAAAGGTTGCTATGTTTACCAAGTGTAGTGGCGGCCTTTTTAATTCATTTATAAAGAAAAGAGTACACGGTTAGCATTTATTTATTTAAATGTTTTATTTTTAAATTTTATAACGAAAGCTAAATAGGTAAATAACGTTGAATGGGCTAGGATACGCCTGTACCCGAATTAGATTAGTTTATATAAATAAAACGTTCCTTTAATTCAGTAGACTCTATTTATCCACTGAAGCACACGACTGTCTTGCTTGTGTTTATAATCTTAAACATTTTGACAAAATGCAACACAAACAATAATTATATGTGACATTGCTCCCCCTGTGTGATTTCCCATCCCCTGTTGACAAAACCTTCGTTTCTCGAAGTGGTAGAACTACCAACTTTTTTGTGAGAATTAGAAACACATGTTAGGTTTAAGTGTTAAAGAAAATATATTAAAGACCCTCCCGATTTAATATTACAGAAAGTGCGATTTGATTCCTAAACTGTTTGGTAAGTTAGAACTCAATCAGCAAGTGTGTAATATGCTGCAAATAATCTATTAAACACCTCAAGTAAATTAGTGTGGACGTCCGACGACATATCGACCGGTGACAAATTCGGTGTGGTAACGTAACATGTTACAACGCTCGAAAAATTTCCCCGTTTATTATCCTATCACACCGTAGCTGTATGTTTATTTAAATTATGTCGGCTTTTTAATTAAAACGAGATCAAATTCGGCATTTTGAAAAGTTTAAACCCATTGAATTTACCAGAAATACGTTTTGGTATATTATCGGTGCAGGTGTATAAAGTTTGACCGAATTTAGTAATACAATAAATTACACGTTGTAAAACGAAAATGACTACCAGCATACTACGTCACTCTGTATATAACAACATTATAGTTGTAAACGTGTGTTTACGTCACGCAGATAAGTTCTAGAATTCCGTGAATATTAACGAACGTTGCTTATAAAAGTTGTGACGTCAAATAACTGTTTGTCGTTAACTGGATTTTCACAATAAATTGAACAGCCCATTTACATTGTGCTGGGTGTTAAGTTACATTGCGCTAGATGTATTTTCCAAATCAGTGTTTCGTTCATTCACATTGCGGTGGGTGTTTAAATACGTTTTATTTTACAAATCAAAGTGTTTCTTTGCAAGGCTAAAGTGTAGGCCAGCACTTCAATTTTTAAAGGCCAGTGGTAAGACATAGGATTAGTTTTAAATCAATATTCATGAAATACTTTGCTTTATTTGCCATTTTCTGTGGTTTGTGCATTGTTGCATCAGGTAACGAAATTAGTTGTTTAAAAATATTGGATATTTTGTTAAAATAAAACATCACAGGAAGTCCAACGTCCCATAAAGGAAGCTCCGAACTACAATCTCATTCTGAATCCTCGAAACAAAAGGCATTTGTCAAGTACACAATGTGCCAGAGTTCCGTCCCAAATTTCATTTCCGCAACAGCAAGACCTAAAGATCCAAACCTTTCTCCTAAATTTAACTTGACCGTGGAAGAAATTTTCACCCACGGTTTTTTGTTTGAACTTGTGCGAACCGACGAGCCCACAGGCTGGGACACGATGCTTATTGTAGATTGGGTGATTTACACAGGTGAGCAGCCTAGACCTAGAATACAAGGCAGCAATTGTTACTTTATTATAAATAAATGCATATTGTACCCTGTGACTACAGTAGCTCTACATGTTGAATTTAATCAAAGATCTACTTAGCATGACCGAATAATCCCAAGTTTGACAGGTTTGTTTGTTACCTTTAATTTATTCTTTTGTTTAGGATTACCCACAAGTTGCAAAGAAGCTTTGCGGTTTGGACTGAACTACAGTGGAATACAACTCATATACAATCCGGAATATCAGACAGTTTTGGAAGTTTATTGCGATCAAACCACTGACAACGGTGGTTGGCTGGTCGGTAGAGTATAATTATTGAAATATTGCCCATAAGTAATAAACGAACATTCCAGGTTTTTCAGCGACGGACGAATGGTTTTCAAAATTTCTTTCGAACTTGGGTTGAATATCAGGGAATGTTTGGAAACCTTAGCAACGAATTTTGGTTGGGTTAGTGTTTTTACAATTTGCCAGTTAAATTAAATAATAGGATTAAATTTAATTTCAGGAAACGAAAATATCCATGCCTTAACCCGATCTGGTATATATGAATTAAGGATCGAATTGGGAGATTGTGTAAACGTGAAAAAGTTTGCAAAATATAGGTAAGAACAGAACAAAATTATAAACACTTCAATAATATAACGCTTTTAATCAGCTCCTTTTCCATCGGATCCGCTCAAGAAAACTATTCTTTGAAAGTGTCAGGTTACTCCGGCAATGCAGGTAAAATATAAGCAAATGCTGATTAAAAAGATCCCAATCACTTTTAAACTTTATTTCCGTAGGTGATTCGCTTGCACGCCACAACGGGCGACCCTTTTCCACCAAAGACGTTGACAACGATTCCAGTGGTGGTGAAAATTGCGCTTTCGGCCACCATGGGGCTTGGTGGTATGATAATTGTTACGATTCTAACTTAAACGGGGAGTACTTAAAGTGCCAAACAGCAACAGAGAAAGTTGCAAGTTGGAGAAGTTTTCACGGTACAAAATACTCAATGAAGTTTATCGAGATGAAGTTCAGACCAAGACAAGACTAGGAATAAAATAAACCCAACGTAAACATATCTGCATATAATGTAAATAACCACAACTATGCGCGGTGTTCTCTATGTATAAAATGCATTTGTTATTAATAAAAAAGAGATACATCCAATGGCAGATTTAGATATTGCTTCCGATATAATGTCTTGTAGCGGCTGCTTTTAACTTTAATATATATTTAAATATAAACAGTAAGTAAGGCTGTTTGCATTTAGTTAATTTATAGTTTGACTCAGATGGCGCAACGATGCAAGGAAATAATAAAATTAGCAAAACCGGCTACATAGTTAGGGTACGTTCTTACCCGCCGTCAGCCCCTACTGCAGGATTCATAGTAGGCTATGTTGCCTGGAAAGCTGTGTGATTTTTTGTTTATAGACTGGAGCTTAGTAGTGTTTCGCAATGATACAAACATGGAATGTGAATTAAACGTCATTCAGTAATTCCTATTGTTCTGTGTATCTTTGGTGCAGCCAATTTGCCACGAAGGATGAGAAGGCGACACAACTTCATTTTGGGGGATTAAATTGAATTTCGCGGAACCTTGACAAGTGACTTTGTCTGAAGTACGTAGGTCACAATACAAAGCTAACATGTCGTTTGGAGCATCCAGATGTTCTGTTCGTCTATCGCGTCTTGGACGACAGAACCAGTCGGTCTACATCGCGGTTGGATGGAGTCAAAATCCTGTTGATTTCGCCCAAGAAAAATAAATCAAACATTCAGACATATGCGCACCTGTGTGTTTATACAGTCTTGTTGCGCTCTGACAGATGACCCGCCCTTCTTTCGTCCGACTAGCTGTGAAGTTGGAAAATAGTTTTTGTCCAAGGTTTCCGGGTGTTTTTACGTTCAATTATGCAAGTGATACAGGAATACCAGGTTAACGTGGACTTCCCACCAGTGAGATGCTGGTGGTTTTAAATGTGAAGGTTGGCCCCCAGTTAGCGCGTTTTGTTAAAAAGTTCGCCTTAAAGTAATCGTACTCTGAAGTTACCGTTAAGACAGACACACTTGCATTAAACTTGGCTTTAAACATAACGCTTCGATTTCACGACATTGCTCTAATTGCGTATTTTTCTGTCGTCCACGTATCGGATCGTGAAACCACTTATTGAAGAGAAATCTGTAAATACATGCTAGCTGTATGTATATTCAAAGCATGTCGGCTGTAAGATTTATCGTCGCCATATTGTTTATATTTATATCGATGTCACGAGGAAATAAGATCGCTATTGTAATCCTTTTTTTCTCACCATTTCACCGAAGTATAAAAACCTCGTTTTTTACCACCTGTTATTATCGTGAAGTAATCGGTCCTTCGAAAGTTTAGTTAATTGTTAAGATGTGTATTATGTATTTTGGCTCCTGTTCAGTCACAATTTGGTAAATATTGTTTTATTTCTTAAATAAGTAAATTTGTTATCATTTAATTGCACATATATTTTCCTTAGAAAACCGTCATTTCAAGACTTTTCGTTTCCGCCATCATTCAAATTCGAATAAATTCATGAAGTTTTGGACAATGACGCGTTTTTAGATGGCGCTGCGATACGAAGCCACTAGGTCATGAGATGTTGGTGCACTTATTCGGCGCAACGTCGTCACCGAGCTGTGCGGCGTTTTGCTTGAGACAAACAGTCATCGAGTCTGGTCACCTTGTTGACGAACTCGTCTCGGAAGTGGTCGCCAATAACTTTTATGTTAATGATTTTTGGTCCCAGCTCGCAACGTGAAAGAGGCGGTAGGACTTAGAAGCACAGCTGCGGTAACTACTTTCACAAGCCAGGTTTTGCCTCACGAAATGGCTAAACAACAATATGAAGGTCTTGGCTTCGATACCTGAACATTAGAGAGCGAGGAATGTTAAGACGTTGGAAATAGACGATTGTGTGGATAAGTGTGTCCACGAATTGCAATGGTTAGTATCCTGTGATAAATTTACTTATTCCGTCGTCGAAAGGAAGAGCCTTGTGACCCAGAGAGGCATACTCTTCGTGGTAAGTTCCATTTACGATCCTTTGGGAGTTTGCAGCACCGGTTCTAAAATAAAAGGAAGACTTCTGTGGCAGAAACTATGCAAGCGCGGACTCGATTAGGATGAACCGGTTTTGCAAAGTGAAGCAGACGAGTGGAAGTCGTGGCTTGACGTTCTTCCAGGGCTGGGGGACGTTAGAAAAAGTCGCTGTATTCGCCCTTCTGAGTTTAGAAACGTAGTCCTTACCGAATTACACCATTTCGCAAGAGCTTTTAAACCCAGTTTACAACTATCTTCGAAGTACCGATGACAACGGTAATGTTCATTGCGCCTTTAAGCTATACAAGAATAAAGATTACAACGCACTGTTACTTTAACCCGACATTAAACACTAATTGGGAAATTTAGTTGTGCGACCAGTTCAGCCAATAAAATAAATGTCTGACTACAACCTTACCCGACTTTAAAATCGAACAAATACGATTTTTATCTCAGCATAATAGTATTCAAAACTAAATTATACAAAAATGCCACGAAAGCACTACTTTTTTCTGTGTTAGAAATTGTTTCGCTTACAATTGCCAAATATAACACCTGTTCCTGTGGTATTAACACAAAGTTCGCTTATAGCGCTTATAAAATTCTAACCTAGTCCGATGTAAGCGTTATATTTTGGACGGATCGGTTGATATTTTAATGCACAATAACTTCGTTTCACGTGTATTTCAATGCACATTGTCCGACTGAATGTTGTATCTGTGATGACTCATTACTATAACCACGGGTCGACAGTTTGAGCCTATTTCACCTCCGTCTGATGCGGTTTTTATTTATTTTATGACTTCTGTAACGATCTCTCAATAGGTTTAATACCCATACATAAGTGAAACAAACAGAAGAAGTCCTGCGTTGCGATCGTGTGTGGACCGAGTCTTAATAAGGTCGAGATTAACTTTTAAATATACAGAATTCCCGATCTCTTATATGCAAATAACTACGTGCATTTCAAGAAGAGAGACTCAACACGCAAAATTATTTTCGTATTGATTTTATTATTGCTGCACTTAAAGACATGGGCTTGTTAACACGCAACAGTATTTATTCGTCTTCCATGATCGCTTGAATTGCTGCTAAATCAAGAGCATCCTCTGCAAACACAAAAGCGTTATTTTCACTGCCTCGAACTACTCCAAATATACACACAACATTTACCCAAGGAGACTTCTTGTCCAGCATGTTGGTTCCATTTCTTCCATGGGTCCCAGGGAGATTCGCCGGGCTGGGCGCCACCGCGAACAATTGCAGGAATAAAACCAACTGCGTGAGGTAGAAGCTTGATGCCAGCTCTGACAAGGCCTCCGACTTTAGCATCGGATGGCACCAACTGTACCACGAGAAGAACGACGAGAAAGACAACTTTGCTTTGCATCTTGTTGTTGTATCACTTGTATGATGAAAACCTACCCGTCTCGCTGGGTATTTAACCATTTACTTTGTTGCGTCAGAAGACGTTCTTCGAAGCGGAGACTCACTTCACGGTAAAATGTCGATGGAAAGTTTTTTGAAAAAAGATCAGTTTTATTGATTGAAGGTTTACTGGTTGTAAAAGGCAAATGAATATTCAATATGCCCACAACTAAGGTTGCCAATGTGTCAATATATTTTAGACCCGATATTTTGCAGTGGGCTGTGCATAAGTATATATGTAACAACTCTTGCTGACGTAAGCTTAAGGCGGTCCAAGGTTCTTTTTAACAATTTGTTGTCGAATTTAGCTCTAAGTCCATATTACATAAATTTATAAAACAGATCACGCGTAATAGACTTTGTTGTACATTAGGTTACATTATATCGCGTGAATTAATTTTTGGTTTACCGGTGTTGTTTTCGCCGAGGTTTTATCCATTTTCTTTTATATGAAGCTTTAACGACTGTTCGTTTTTCCGTCTTTTTGTGTGCCGTGATTTGCTATAAATAACTGAAGTAATAATTTGCTTGCATTTTTATACTAACCCTACTATGGTAAAATTGTGTACGGGTGAATATATAGGGCTGTAAACTATTTCTTTACAAGAGAAAAGTACATACTTGCTAGACCCGAATTAAGTTTCCATTTAAACAAACGTGTATAGTTGGGGCTTTTTGATATACAGATCGATATACCTACATTTATATTAAAAAACTTATAGTAATGAATCAAAACCAGTGCAATAATCAGCCGGATAATGTACATTTACATACACGTTAAATGAGATAAAAACATTATTTAAATGCGGTAAACTGTTGGTTAAGCAATATAACTTGTCGTTTCGAAATATCCGATTACCAACCTATTCATTACACTCAAATAAACTCACGCAACTCTGTTTCTGATCAAACCGGCGCCAATCATCTGGTACGTTTCCTATATTTGAAAACTCTCTTTGTTATTGGGATCTTGTTATTGATGGCGAACGAGGCATACATGGCATGTCTGAATTATTTGTGTGCACTATATCGACATGTATTTTGTAGCTTAAAGCACAGGGTAATTAACGCACATGTACGTGATGATACTACAGTAGAACCCCGCTTACCTGACCACCTATGGGACCGTGATCAAGCGGTCGCGTTAGCGGGGTGGTCGTGTTAGTGAATTTTGATTTGGAGCAAGTTGTCGTCATATGCAGCTTAAACGTCTGCATTTTTGCTAAATTTTCACCAAATGCCATAATTGTTATCAGATACTGCAGAATAAATTTAATACTAAAATTTATCTTGTAAGATGTAGGCCTCTTTGCCACATTTTCTTTCGTGTGCGCTCATTTATTCTTATTGTTTTGATCATAAAAGTAATTTAACCTTATTATTTCGGCGACAAAGGCAAATTATTTAGCACATGTGGTCACTTAAGCGGAGTCAAATTTGAAGTTTTGGACCAAAATATGGCGGTTCTGGGCTGAAAATCGGGGTGGTCGCGTCATTAAAACAAAATGCAATGCATTACTATAGTAAATTATTTGGGACCGCACTGAAGTGGTCGTGTTATCGAAGTGGTCTCCAAGCGGGGTTCCACTGTATATAGTTAATGTGGTAACTGCATCGTTCTACCACATCTAGAACGTAGGTTTTGTCCACAGGAGATAGGAAAT
>CH002303.1:230001-244565 GCA_000149265.1 Ciona savignyi
CGAGGTTTAAAATATAGAAGAACTAAGTGTTGTATTTTGCCGTGTTTAAAATGTGAAAATTCACACCGAACTCATGTTATCTAACAAGATTTGTATTACACAAACATTCAAATTATTTTATTCTAAAAACCGTTAAAAAGGTAAAGGGGTTTAGTCAGGTGTTTGAACAGTTTTCGATTGGTATGGCCCAAAAATTTAATAACTAATCAGAAACACAAAACACCTATTAGTTTTATCCAAAATATGAAAAAAAATTTTATACCTTGGAATACCGAGAGTCACGTTCATTTCCCCACGACCAGCGAAGTGGAAGGTGTTAAGCGTCATCTGCGTGGATGGCTCTCCTATGCTTTGTGCGGCAAGCAGTCCGACACTTTCACCAGGCTGGCACAGCGAGCGTTGGTAGCGCATCTTCAGCAAACTTTCCAATCTGACAGTGATATAGGGGTAACACGACAATGGCTGGTATTATTTCCACTATACAACAGCATTGGATCAAGAAGCTCGTTTTGTTAATATTATAAAATTCCATTATTTTTTTTAAATAAATCAATGACGTAACAAAAATGATAGAAATATTTGACATCACAAAAAAGTGGGGACGATAGTCCATATATATAATTTACGTTCAAGAAAATAATCACCGGAATATGTGACGTAGAAAGAAAACTGCACAAGGAATGCATACATGTATTTTGAATCACGCATTGTTGTATTTGTAGTTTAAAGAAAATGACGTGTTTCTTTTTGGAAGACGTATTTGTTTTTTGTCAGGTCAAGTTTCAAACCCGTGATGGGATCGTTAATACGTCCATTTCTCAATGTTTTATATTTGCATCATTATCAACTGCGCGTTTCACATGCTATCAATGGAACTTATACGCATGTTACGCTTTCATTTTACATATTTAGCATGAATTGACGAATAAGTACGCTGCAGTTAAATAAATGTGTATAAATATCATTGGGTTGGAGATCATATGTATCATTATATTTCGATGGTGAGTCCGAATGTTCGGTATAGTTCCAAAACATGACAGAGTGAGTTTTCGCGACTCAGACATACCCTACATTTCGTTTAACAAGGTTAAAACACAAATAGTGGGTTATTAGTTTTATACAAGTCGGACAGGTGGTATACAAACAAAAATAGCGTTTTTGGGAAAGTGTAGCTATGTAATTATAACAACGTTAAATTGAAAACTTGCCGGTTCAACGACGGTAGTGAGTTTGTGGTGTCATTTGCTGGGAGGTTTAGTGGATTTTGTTTGATGTATTTCTTCATTTCGTCGTGGAAGTGATCCGAAGTGGATCCAAAGTAGATATCAGGTCTGTACTGCGATATAATCGTATCGGGAAGTCGGAGTTTGGAAGTTTTGTCGAGGTATTTCGCCCGACCTTCGATATCCAATTTCATCCATTGATTTTTGATCTGAAAATAGTTAAAGAAAATTTTGGAAATAGGTCTTGCTTAGTAAACTACAAAGTCGGTAATCAAAAAACTACTTCCCTGGTCAGGGGTATGTACTGCGAAAAGCCCACCGCATAACCGAATCATCAGTTAAACAATTTGCTTAGCATTTTTTTCATGTTAAGTTTTGAAAATAAACGCAAATTAAAAGTCACACTATATTGAAAACTTAACAGCGGGTAGCAGTGAACGTAAGCAACATACATCGTTACTGCCCGACCGAAAAAATAAAATGTAACAACATCTAACTTTTTTTATTATAAAAACGGCAAAAAAATAACAAAACATTACCTCCGACAAATTACCGCTTTTACATTGAACCGAAAAGTTCAGGAAACCGGAAGTTCTTCCCTCCTGTGTTTTCCGTAAGCGTTTGTTGCGCTTCTTTCTCAGTTTGTCGAATTTCGACCACTTCCGGGTAATAGATCGCCCGTAAGCAGACGATTCGAATGTGTCGACGTCAGGTAATTGCTTGGCTATTGCCTGCAACATAAAAGGTTTAACTTGCTCAGTTAATTACTTTATAAATAAGACGGCGGAAAACGGTGCTTGGTCCATTGTTGTTGCGCAAGTGGCTCGCTTTCGGCATTTAAGATAATTACATCGAGCCGTAAGCTGGAAGGTGCGAGCTCGAAAACATCCGTTGAACGGACGGCTGCTTCCTTGAATGCATTTAACGGATGTTGCATGGACCCAGTAAATTAATCGGTTAAGCAAAAACTATTCCCATATTCATTCTGCAATAACTTTAATAATCTGGCTGTGTATGGGGGATATAATAATAACGGTTGGGTCCCGCCCACTACGATACACCCTGTCCTAAAAACATTTCATATGTTGGCTAGAGGCGGCAGCATAAACACCAGACATATAAAAGTGGTTCACATCTAGTGTCGAAACAAACCAAAAAAGGTTTTGTGGAAGACTAGCGATAATTTGCAGGTTGTAGGCACATTACAAGTATCGTGGTAGTCAGCCAGTCGTTTTCCCACAATTTCACATACAATATAAAATTTCAAATAACCGTGCATAAAAATATGCATATGTCTTACACAAAACTCATAAAAATGGCAATAAGCACAGAAAGTGAATGGTATGAAACAACATTCTCCTGGCACTTACATCATAGTTTTTCACCACAAAGTCGTATTGCTGCTGGTTGAGGTAGGACGTTTTATTGATGTCTATTCCGTCTTCGCCATAAAGAAACTGCACCACGCTTCCATCACTATCTCGCACCGTCATGTCATAAGACAGCAAAAGGCCTTCTAAGTGCTTTATTAGACATCTGATGAATTGGGAGAGGGGTAAATAAGTGCAGACAAAACAAGAAAACATCAGGGCCGGTGACTTAATTAATATGTTGTCGATTGGGGTATCATATAGTTCGTGGTAAACAATGGATAGCTTGGGTATAATGCAAAAGTTTTGAAGTTCTTTTAAACTACTCATAAAACTAACATCGGTACTTCGTGATTAAAGTCGTCATTTACATTGCAATTTACACATTGCTGGTGTTGGGATTTGCACTTATCAATGCGGGTTCATGTGCATTCTGTCGAATTAGTTCAGTAAAGAAACTCATTACGAAAACTAAGAAAACGACACGGTAAAATACGGCGTTTTTAGTTAAAGCAGGGAATTCTTGTAAAACTTGCTATATTAATTTAAAAAACTGAAAAACTGACCTTTGTAAGTAACCGGACCGACTAGTCTTGACTGCCGTGTCCACCAGCCCTTCCCTGCCGGCCATGCAATGGTAGAAGTATTCTTGAGGCCTTATTCCTGTCAAGAACCTAAAAAATCGAAGTGGTTAAATTTGAACCACTGTTTTAAGTAGATTTGGGAGAAAGTAGTCATTTACGTTATCATTGGACAGGTGCAGTTAGAATACCACGGAACTGTTGTGAAGTTATGGATTTTCAGAAATACAATTAAAATGCGTTGCCGAGTTCTGGTGGTTTCCAACTGAGTTAATGTTGTTTTTTTAAATTAGTTGTATTGGTCAAATACTTTCAGCACTTTGTTTATCGAAAACAAGTTAGGTCAGGTGGGGCAAATTGCGCAGCAGCATGTTGTGTAATCAGTATGTGAGGTGTAAGTTGCGAGTCGTTATCAGCAGGGGTGTGAGAATCAACAACGCGCACTGCTTGCATTGATACCAGGCTATAGTTGCGCACTACGGAGATTAAATAGCGCTAGAACGGTAGATAACGCGACAGGAGGCTCGAGGTAAATGTAAAAATGGCCGCCCACTGATAGATACAAATAGGCAAGGTGCAGAGAACGCTTCATCAAGTCATCAAGTACCAAGTCTTCAAGTAGTAATCTAGTCATTGGAACATCTATGTAAGGGCTGAGGTCGACAATCCTTACTTGGATGTTTAGCAGACTGGATTATCTTATCACCGACAACAAGATTGATTTTTTATTCGGCAATTGGAACATGTACATAAGGGCTGTTATTAACCCAGCACTTAACTATGTGTTCTAACTGCAGAGTAGCGCAACCACGGGCAAGCTCCTTGGTCGTAAAATCGTAGGAACATGCAGGTAAGGGCTGTTACTATTCAACCTTTTTATGCAGATTCCCCAGATTTTAGTTGACAATTTCAAGCATATAACCAAGGTCATATGTAAGTATGCAGTTAACAGTTAAGGGTTTGGTTTATCGCAGGTTGGAACTTGCACGAACAGGCGACATTTGAAATTTGGCCCGTTCTTACTAGTTCTACACTGCGTTAAACGCATGTGACCTTTATAATAAAATAGAAGTTTCGGCCCTCTGAAACTTGCGAGGAACAGGCCTAGTTTAGGCTGCTTTTCGCAGGCTTCCCAGTGCCTCGACTATTTTCTTCAAATTATAAAATGGCGTCTTTACTGCTTGGGTCAACTGCAGGAACATTCCGGTAAGGGATGTCTTTCATTCCTTTCCTGAGTGTCCATCGAGTTGGCTTGAAACTTTCAACGATTTTTGGGACACTGTGGTGCGACCTGGAACTTGTTTTGAACAGGCTGGTGTTTGCAGCCGTTCTTACCTAGTTCCTTGTAGCGTTATGGACTGCATTCACTGCATATCACTGTTAAAATTTATCGTGCAATGCGATCTGGAACTTGTTTTGAACAGGCTGATCATCTACAGCCGCTCACTTCGTGTTCCAACTTGCGTTGCACTGTATTCGCCACATTCGCACCCTGCAAATATTGACTGCCACGATTGGAACTTCCTTGAACAGGCTGTTTGATCAGCCTTTTTAACGAAGTTTCATACTTTGCAGCCACCCTTCCAACTTTCCATGGTTTTGCACTTGGTGAATTGAAACTTTCTAGGAACGGGCCTTGTTTAGGCAGTTTTTAGGAAGTTTCTAATAACTAATGTGAACTTGCATCGACGCATCGACACAATGTTATTAAATGTTTGGAACATGTGTGTAAGGGCTGTGCTCCACTCCTTAAACGCAGGTTCGGGATATTCGATAATCCGTTTCATCCGTCTAAAGTTGCCGAGCGTCTAAAGTTGCCGACCTGCCGAGCGTTCGACGAAACTTGCTTAGAACGGGCCTGTTTTAGACCCTTCTCAACAAGTTTAAAACAAACGCTTTGGTAATTCCATCACCATCACTCCCTGTCATTTCACCCATGGAACATGGAAGTAAGGGCTGCATTGTCAGTCCTGACTTGTATGTTGCGCTGGTGGTATTTGAGTCTTTCATCGATAATAATTGCACGCTTCTTACAGTTTTCAATGTATTGGAACTTATACGAACAGGCCGAAAAATACACTGCCTGCTCCAATAAGTGTCCAGAATATTGCAAATCATAAACGACCTGAACGACAATCGCACAGAACCGATGGAACATGTATGTAAGGGCTGATTTTCCATCCCTTGTTTGTATGTTCAAACGTCTCTGCTGTTGACCAACATCCTTGTGGTTTCCTCGGTTTATATGATCGGCGTAGGGATTGTTGTGAATTACTTAATAAAATGTCTACTGCTTGAAACTTATTGGAACAGGCCTTGTGTTAAGGCTGTTTCATCTAGTTTCCAACAGTGCACATTATTTTCTCTATTGTGATCTTTACCAAGCTTCGTCCACGGCTATGGAACTTATACGAACAGGCTGCAGCCTTGCCTTTTCGGGTAAATTCCAGCAACGTAGACGATCGATCAACGGAAGGTTATTTGTCCTGGTGTTTAAATTCATTCATTTTTGGTTTAGACCAATTGAAACTTGCATGGAACGGGCTTTGAATTTAGACCGTTTCATACATGCGTTCAAATGGCGACCATAGCTGTCGGCAACTTCCACAACCTGCCATTTCACCAAAGGAACATGCTTGTAAGGGCTGATTCATGTACGGCCATTACTATCGTGTTCGCAAGGTTTTGTTGGCGTATACCTTCATTTAACTCGTCGTGCGTGTGTCATGGTGTTGGAACTTATACGAACAGGCTCTTGCTACAGCCTGTTTTTGTAATTTCCCAGACCTGACTACACAAACCGTCGCCCATCAGAATTGGTCACCATGACATTCACGTCCGTCCATGGAACATGCAGATAAGGGCTGTCGCTCATCAGTCCTTAGTTGTATGTTACACAGTTGGACTGAAACTTTCCAGCCATTTATATCAAAATTCTCGCGTCAACTCACCGTTGTGATATGAATCCACCTGCGCGTATGGTTGTATCATACGGCATGAAGCTTGGTGCTGAACGTCCTGATGGCATGAGAGGTGGACGCCTGCCCTCCAGTTCGATCTGTCCCAGCAAGCACGAAATTTGCATACAGTTAACCGCCCCTCCTTTTGCTCCAGCTGTCAATTGTGTGAACTTTTAATAAATTTAAACATCGTCAACGTTTTATGGTTTGGATTGTCGACGCTAGTCTTCTAGTACTTACATATGACCATTAGTTGCAAATTATTAGTCGGAAATGTTTTTAACAATCCATTGCCAGTGCAGCATTTCGCAATCTTGTCGTTTACGTCGTTACTAACAGTCTTCATCGCGTGGTCAACCGCGGCTAGTTTGTCTTCTCCTTTGTTCACTGTGATTTTTGTGGCTACATGGGCATCCCACAATGCGTCAGTGACATCTGAAATACATATTATTGCAGGTGGAATATTTTTGTCATTTTTCAAACATATCAAATACGCACTTTAAACCTAGCTTTCAAGTCTCTTTATTTTTCCCACTTTCCACATAATTATTTCGAGTTGGAAGCTTTAATAAAATGCATAAACTTGTCGTGTATTTATAAAAGTGATTAGCGAACAAACTATGCTACAAAACCACATGGTATCACAGCCCGGTGTGTTATACCTTTTCACCCAACACACCTTCCGTATTTTCTTTCCGTTTGACATTGAGAGTTTTAGCGACGGCAGCCATTCCATTGTCCTTTGTGTCAACTACAACATCAGTCCTGCTCTTATTGGCCCAATCCTTTACCAGGATATCTTCCACGCCTGGTAATTCAAAAGCTCACTAAATCAGTTTATATAGTGTGGTGTTACTTGCCCACAATGCCCTAGCTGCTAAATGCCATTATGAAAATTGACCCAACATACCCAAAACATACAAAAACTTTACGAAAACAAAAAAGTTTTTTTAAAATACCGTTAAGAATGTAAAAGCATTTAGCTTAAAAAAACTCGTGAAATGAATTGTGGCATGAATAGGAGGACTCTTAAAACATATACGTACCCAATGTAAAGCCTCTATAAAACTGCAGAAACGCGGTAAACAGCCGAGCAAGACAAGTGAGCAACCTTCCACTTATCTCACCGGAATACAACTCGTACGTGGCGTGAACCAAACCATGTTCTGTGGCGCCATAATGCGCTTTATCCAACACCCCACATAACAGCTCTCCGTCCCGTATAATTACCTATTGGAGTAATTTGAACTAGTTTGTCATTTTAAAATCCGCTATATTAATTTTTACAGTTATAATTATTGGTTCTGCATTTTATGACCACATTGCCTTCCCAACGCCACACTCTGTGAGCACGCGGTATATGACGACTGCCTGTGTCTTTACCATTAACGATTCACCAACTCAGGGAAACAAATTGTTGGCTTAGGAATAAAATATACCTTTGTAAGTTAAAAATGTATTCTTTCATTAAAACGTGGTCAATCGTTTTTCCAAAATGAACAATAAAATTATTTTTTATTCAACATAATACAGCTCCTGCTCAATAATCACTTTCAGAAGTTTTTACTGCAGATTAAAACATAACAGTATGCATGAAATAGGAAATCTGACAACTTTGCAAAAAAGGTTGCAAAAATTATTACACAAATCGCCCAAAAGAAAACAACTGTAGAAAACCTGTGATTCACACATATCTCCATTATCTATTGGGGCCACGACTGCGTTTCGTGGGGGTGCATTCTGCCAGTTCTTCGGACCGATTTTTGACTTCCCCGTCAAGTTGATACGGGGCAAGCCATTGGGGGTGATGTTCATGAAAATGGTACTGAACACCTGGAGAAAAATTAAATAACTTATAATAAACTGTAATAGACTGCAAGTTAATAATTTAAACGACTGTCAAGAAATCAGTGACTTTATGGATTTTCTTTAATTTTTGTATATAAAAACACTAGGGCAGATCTGCCAAATTCGTTTACCGTAAATTATTATTCTCCACAGATATAAAACATTTTAACCGCACCTGTTTACCAGACCATAGCGGTTGAGGTTTCAGTATTGCTGGTGTGAGCAGCTTCACTTTGTATGGGAGGTGCATAAGTGCGTTGTATGTTAGTTGCTGGTATTGTTCCCGAGTAAAAAATCTGCAAAATTTTACGAAATGGTGTAAAAAACTTTTAAATTGTATTTTTATGACAGTAAATTATATTTTTGGTTTCGGGGTTGGGTTTGATCTCCAATTATGATAACACATAATTTGTATTACCAGATTACATATTTTAGTGAAACACTCGGGAGTTTGGACCATTCGGACTGCATGTGCCTAGCGGTTGAACACACATATAAAAATTAAAAAAAATTAGTGGATTGAACAAAAAATAGAAAATTAAAGCCTCAACTGAAACCACAAATTAAGTTTAAAGTGTAAAACAGGATGCGGATAATCCGGTTACTCAGCACCAGGTGTGAACTAAGAATTATTTTTTCCCAAGAATATATGCAAGTTTATGTTGTAGTTTAATTTTTGTTTATATCATTATTTTGTGTGCGATTTATAAGAGCAAGGTTTGGTACACCCAGTATTTGTCTCTATGCTCAACACCTCACCTTCCCCTAATTGATATGTTGACACCAGCTACCATGTGGTCCTGGATGAGACAACTCAATGGTTTTCCATCCTTGCCGCTCAAATACTGTCGATCTGTTGACATCAGTTGGTAAGCTTCCGACCGGCAGAGCTCAGTTTGAGGAAAATGTGCGTTCATTTCATCACCTGGAAATTCGGAGAGGTTTCAGTTAGATTGATATATTAGAATAGTTCCATTACAGAGACAACATAGAATATTCATGTCATATTCTTTCTACACAAAACACCATTACCTTACTACCAGCACATTGAATATAATAGAACATTTTTATCTGTTTTGGTGAAAAAATTATACTAAAAAAAAACAACAGATTATCTTATGCACAAGCTATAAGGATTTCCTCCTCTTCAGGATTTAAATGTCAGTTGAGACACATTCCAACAATTCTGTTGAATTGCTGTAGTAAGAGTAAATCTATTTTTATTACTTTAGTGTAAATGTATTAACCACCAATACATCAACATCTAACCACACTTGATTTGATTTATTTATGCATTGGTTATGGTTTTGTTTATTGCATATATTTTGTATTTTGTTAAAATATTGTGGCCAGATTCAAATAAGGTAAAAAGGGTGTCCTTGTTTAATTGTTAAAAGTTGTAAATATCCTTGTTTTTAGAGAAAGTCGTATGTGTCGACGTTTAACAAAACACAAAGAAGAGAAAATTATATATTTTTCTGTAGTAGAACAGGTTTCATGAATTAAGTTGGGTTCTTGGGTATATTATATGAATTTCTTTACACAACCTGGATTAGGAAATTACATCTTGCAGACGGTGTCAACAATTTACTACAAATTAACAATAACCTAATCTGATATCACTTCATAATTATACCATCATACTTAATAAAGATCACTTAAGGGATTTGTGTAATTTTTCCTAAATAAAAAGAGCAACTTACAATACCACAAATTAAAACCTACCATCAAAATCAGCATTATACGACTTGCAGTTGGCGTAGTGCATACGGAGAGTTTTTTCACCAGGAAGAACCCTAACTCGATGCGCCATAATTGATCCTTTGTGGAGGGTGGGCTGTCGGTTCAACAACATCACATCACCTGTCTGGAGTTGCGAGTCGTGATTTTTAATTAGCGAAATAAGAAGTGGAGCTTATTCTATTGTGGAAAATAAGCAAGTAGCCTCAGACGTCCAAATTGCCTCATTAAATTTTGCTTTAAATTGGGGATTTTTAAATTTTCCACAACTTTTTAGTTGAAAAGAATATCTTTTTACTTTACCCTATTTATTGTTTGTGTGGGCATGTTTTTACTCAAAACAGTTTGGTTATTGCAAAATAAAGGAAAATTTACATTTATAACTACAAGTTGGTCATTCTAATTTAACATTATTTAGGTGTTGAGCGATTTGGACAAAGAATCAGTTACTGTGGTTTGTGGTGGTCAAGGGATAATACAAAACGAATTTATGCTAACAAAACAATTTTGATTAGTTTTTGTAAAAGAATAATATGTATATTTCTTTAGCAAAGAAAATTAGTTATTAGGATAATTAACGGTGATGATGGTAATGGTTTTGTTATACCCAATGAACTGCAACAATGCTTTAGGCCCTTTTATTAAACCTCATACTTTATGTTGCTAATAAAGTTAAACTACCAAAACAAAGAATAGTTTCATTCCTACAAGCATTCTGGTATATAGATATAAATTCATATATTATTTACTAAATAATACATATATATATTGAAAGTTGTTTTATTATGGCAGTTTAAGAAATCCTTTAATGCCCGACAAGAACAAAATACCTGAATATGCCGCAAAACAGTTTTTGGAGTCTCAAAATTTGTGTTCGTTTTGACATGTGTGTCGCTAGCGGTCAGCTGTTTAGCGACAGATTCCCTTTGCGACTGGTCAGTAGCGCTGAGCAAAACTGTACGACCTTCGGACACAACATGGGTGGCTCCAGGGTGTTTCTGGAATGAAAAATTGGAACTATAAATTTTGTAGTGATTACAAGTAAAGATTATAACAAACGACTATGGACGGTGTGCTGAACGACAATAATCCACTTTTTAAAGAAATTACTTTTTTATTAGGGAACAATTAATATGTTAAAATTATTCCATTGGTATTGTCTAATATTGAACTGCTTTGCAATCCACAAATGGGTTGCAAGAGTGTCAACAGAGTTTGATATTTCTAATACAGTACACATTATTGTAATTTTATTGAGCCTATTTCAAAACCACTGAGCAGGAAATAGGTCAGGTGCTATGGGGTTAAACCACAAGCATGTTACAGTGAGCATTGGCAATGACCTAGCTACCAATTCGTACTAATAAACTACTGGAATATTTAAATATACTCGATTGTATCTGGTGGTATCTGACATGGTTGTTTCAAAGCCTAAATTGTTTGACCCCAAATCGTTTTTACTAGTTTGTGAATCCATATTTGTCTAAATGGTTTCGTTTACATCAAAAACTTACCAAAGGCCCATTCATCACTGCTTGGCGTAGCATTTTTAGATTCCATGGGGTGACTGGACATGGGTATGTGAGCTTGGTGGCAAACACCATGGGTAACCCGATTTCATTCGTAGCAATATAGGGGTCAGGTGAGATGACTGACCGCGCAGCATAATTCACCCGCTTACCCATCATGTGTTTTCGAAATAATCCTGCGGCAAGATAAATAAATATCAACCAAGTACATACATCCTTAAAGATATATTTAAAATTTGGGCCTAAAAATTTTTGTCTTTATTATAATTTAACTCACAATTAACCCATATTAACTGTAGAGTCCGCTATTTAGCACAAATAAAACTTAATCAATTTTAAAATAATCAGGCAACCATGAGCGGGAAAAAACACAGCTCTCACCATCTTTCTTCTCGAGAAGTTGCTTGATCCCAGGAATCTTGTCTCCTCCGTTTACCGTCAACCTATCCAGGTCGGAGTCCATGAGGCAGTTGATGTGCTGCTGCAATCGATGCCAAGCATTCTCGAGCTTCTCCGAAAGAGTCTTCCCAGGGATGCTGGAGAGCAGATCCATCTTCTTGCTCATCATCTAAAGTTTTGTTTAAATAATAAAAATAAGAAAATGGCCACTATTATCAACTAACTTAGTTTGTCATTAATAGCAATTTCCAGAAATAACTTCCCCATCGAATTTATAATAACCAAGTTGCCTTAAATTATAAAAAGTTCACTGTTATCCAATGACCCACCACCATTCCTTACTATTGGCCTTCTCTTTCTACCACATACTCGACCCCACAGTCTATTGTTTTACTGGTAAGGAGAAAAATACTTTTTGTAACTAGTTTACATTAAATTTAATCACGATTTAATTTAAATCATTTTTCCTTGTTTTTTATTTTTGGATGTACATGTCCGCGAATACAATGACAAAATCTCACCCTCAGTTTAAGCTTCCCCATTTTTGTTACATCCTCTTCTTCCTGCTCGAACTCCTCTTGTTGATTTTCCTTATCAGCCTCCTTCATCTTCTTTAGGAGCGCTCGAAGTATAGCGCAGTCCATCAGCACCTGGTGTTCAAAGTCAAGTTTACTTAGGATAGAATTATAGTGCCCACAAACCAGTGATGGGAAAACAACCATTGTTGTTAGGATCAACAGTCATCCCAATGCTTGTTCATAGTTATAATCTACAATTTGTAACAGCTGGGTAAAACTACAACCTGAAACTTGTTTGGTTATGACCGTTCTTAAACCTAATCTTAAAACTGGGAAAAATTGATTTAATTTAGATAAATGAATGTTAAACAGTAATTTTAACATTTAAGATAATAACAGTTTCTTTGATATTATGCTATACAAAAATTTGAGTCTGTGAAATTACATTACTATCGAGTCAAACGGATGTAGTTTTGGAAAGAAAATACTGCATTACTCGTTTTTCATCTAATCTTCATAAATTCAAAACTCAATCTCACCTTTGAATAAGAGGTTGTCTGTGGACTCTCAAAATGGCGATCATTTACACAACCAATTGGTCGAAATCTGCAAAATTTAAATCTCACCTAAATGAAATTATCTAAAACATAAATAAAACAACAATTGTAAACATGTTATTAAACATATACCGTAAAAACTATACTTGAGCCGCACAACGCTCTATTTTAACCCTTTCCTTTATAGTGGTGTTCTATTAGAGATGACTTTCAAATAGAGGCAGCATTCAAATATAGGTTTGGTTTAAAAAGAGGTTTTATGGTATATGTGTTTTATCTGGTAAGTTACATTTATTTATTTGATAGATAAAACATCCAATTAGTCTTTTTCAAAATAAACGGGTCTTTAAACTGAGGGAATTTAAAGCTATAAACAAATACACACAAGGGTGTGTAGGATAGGGTCGGGAATGTCACACCACTACACCATTTTTCGATTTGATTGCATTTTACATTTAAGTACATTTAAGATCATTGGAAAAAAGGAACCAAAAATAAAATTGCCCAAAGTCCGCTCACCTAGATGGAGGTACAGAAAGCACTGAAAGAAATAGCACATCAACTGCACTGGTTGTGTCAGAATTATTATCTGAAAGATATATATTTATCAGTTTACTATCAAATTTTTATTAACGATGATCAAATTTTGTTAATAAAAAGCTGCACAACTTATTATAAATGCACCATGGTAGCAATTTCCATCAAGCTTTCATTTAAAATTTCATTACCCATGGTTCCTGCGGCATCTGCCATAGCAACAAATATCATCGACAAAATGTCCTTCTCGTTGTTCCAGAGTGCCGAAATGTGATTTTGTACACTAGAAGGTGTCATGTACGATTGTGACGCTTCTTGAACTGCAATATTAGAGAAAAAAAAAATTCACAAAATTGTTAGACAGACATACTGTACTTAATATGACAAGAAGCTTTAATATTACGAAGTATCGTGGCGAAGCACAAGTTTATTAATGCTGGGTTTACAGCACAATTAGCTCTAAAGTCGTTAGATTTTAACAGTGTTGGCAATTTAAAAAAAACCTTTTCCGGTTTTCTCCAAGACCTCCATGCTGTATATTCTGCTGTTGTGCTCGCTCCGGATGTTAACAACCGAACCCCTGCAAGTGAAATTACAATCACTACTAATTTGGTCGGAAGGTTTATTATATCATCATAAGGATGTATAAAGTAGAATAATTGGCCATCCTAAAATTCTTCTAAAATATTGTTTTTAATCTGGTTTCAAATTTTTCCTATCCTAGAATACTAAACGATACTGAATTTAAAATAGAAAAAAAGTTTTTATGCGAAGGCAAAACTGTCCCAAAAGACTATAAACAGAGCTAAAAAAGACAGTTGTACAGCAGCAGTGCCACAGCAGTGGTAAATTTTATTAACATTAAACATATAAAAAGACCGAACCATAACTAAGGCCAACACTGTTTGCAATGTGGAAGATACCACCTCACCTAGTACGGATACTATGTTTATAGTGAGAACATATATAGACAAGTATGCAGATCCATATTTTCAGGGAATCAAGAATAAATCTTTTTAATTTTCGGGTTTGGGTATGTTACGAAAATGTACCAGTTGTATGGTCATTCTTTTCTTTTTCAACTCGTGAATGTTGTGCCACACACAAAATTTAAGTTTATTCACAATAACTAAAAGTTGTAGTCTCTTTAAAGACATGAGTAGTGTTTAAAATGCATTGTGCACTTTTTGTAATAACCCATATTAAATAATCCCCATTTAAATCAAATACTCTTAATTTCATTTGCATTGGAATTGAAACGATGTGATATCGATCATAGTCATAACTAAGTCTTTATGATAT
>CH002303.1:244665-282789 GCA_000149265.1 Ciona savignyi
AGGCATACATGGCATGTCTGAATTATTTGTGTGCACTATATCGACATGTATTTTGTAGCTTAAAGCACAGGGTAATTAACGCACATGTACGTGATGATACTACAGTAGAACCCCGCTTACCTGACCACCTATGGGACCGTGATCAAGCGGTCGCGTTAGCGGGGTGGTCGTGTTAGTGAATTTTGATTTGGAGCAAGTTGTCGTCATATGCAGCTTAAACGTCTGCATTTTTGCTAAATTTTCACCAAATGCCATAATTGTTATCAGATACTGCAGAATAAATTTAATACTAAAATTTATCTTGTAAGATGTAGGCCTCTTTGCCACATTTTCTTTCGTGTGCGCTCATTTATTCTTATTGTTTTGATCATAAAAGTAATTTAACCTTATTATTTCGGCGACAAAGGCAAATTATTTAGCACATGTGGTCACTTAAGCGGAGTCAAATTTGAAGTTTTGGACCAAAATATGGCGGTTCTGGGCTGAAAATCGGGGTGGTCGCGTCATTAAAACAAAATGCAATGCATTACTATAGTAAATTATTTGGGACCGCACTGAAGTGGTCGTGTTATCGAAGTGGTCTCCAAGCGGGGTTCCACTGTATATAGTTAATGTGGTAACTGCATCGTTCTACCACATCTAGAACGTAGGTTTTGTCAACAGGAGATAGGAAATCACACAGGAGAGCCATGTCACATATAATTATTCTTTGTGTTGCAATTACAGTATAATTAAAGCATAAGACATGCATAGCAGCAGTTGCCCCGACATCTACCAAAAGGAGCGATACATACGACCCTGTACTCACGAAACGAGAGGCTAAGCCAAGTTGTTTCACAGACTTTGGGCAACCATGCTAAATAAAACAAACAATATTTCTAAAATTTCGTTTGTTGGGGAAGAGATAGATAATTAATTTGCTGTGAAAACGTCTTGTTGAAGCCGTCTAACTTGTGCGTTAATTACCCTGTGCTTTAAGCTACAAAATACATGTCGATATATTGCCCACAAATAATTCAGACATGCCACGTATATGCCATCGCCAACAAGATCCCAATAACAAAGAGAGTTTTCAAATATAGGAAACGTACCAGATGATTGGCGCCGGTTTGATCAGAAACAAAGTTGCGTGAGTTTATTTGAGTGTAATGAATAGGTTGGTAATCGGATATTTCGAAACGACAAGAGTTATATTGCTTAACCAACAGTTTATCGCATTTAAATAATGTTTTTATCTCATTTAACGTGTATATAAATGTACATTATACGGTGATTATTGCACTGGTGTTGATTCAATACTATGATATGACAGAAAAAGACGGAAAACGAACATCCGTTAAAGCATTTAAAAGAAAATGGATATAACCTAGACGAAAACAACACTGTTAAACCAAAAATTAAAGCTAAATTCGACAAAAAAATGTTAAAAAGAAACTTGGGCCGCCTTAAGCTTACGTCAGCAAGAGTGGTTACATGTATACTTATGCACAACCCACTGCAAAATAACGGGTCTAAAATATATTGATACATTGGCAACCTTAGTTGTGGGCATATTGAATATTCATTTGCCTTTCACAGCCAGTAAACCTTCAATCAATAAAACTGATCTTTTTTCAAAAAACTTTCCATCCACATTTTACCGTGAAGTGAGTCTCCGCTTCGAAGAACGTCTTCTGACGCAACAAAGTAAATGGTTAAATACCCAGCGAGACGGGTAGGTTTTCATCATACAAGTGATACAACAACAAGATGCAAAGCAAAGTTGTCTTTCTCGTCGTTCTTCTCGTGGTACAGTTGGTGCCATCCGATGCTAAAATCGGAGGCCTTGTCAGAGCTGGCATCAAGCTTCTACCTCACGCAGTTGGTTTTATTCCTGCAATTGTTCGCGGTGGCGCCCAGCCCGGCGAATCTCCCTGGGACCCATGGAAGAAATGGAACCAACATGCTGGACAAGAAGTCTCCTTGGGTAAATGTTGTGTGTATATTTGGAGTAGTTCGAGGCAGTGAAAATAACGCTTTGTGTTTGCAGAGGATGCTCTTGATTTAGCAGCAATTCAAGCGATCATGGAAGACGAATAAATACTGTTGCGTGTTAACAAGCCCATGTCTTTAAGTGCAGCAATAATAAAATCAATACGAAAATAATTTTGCGTGTTGAGTCTCTCTTCTTGAAATGCACGTAGTTATTTGCATATAAGAGATCGGGAATTCTGTATATTTAAAAGTTAATCTCGACCTTATTAAGACTCGGTCCACACACGATCGCAACGCAGGACTTCTTCTGTTTGTTTCACTTATGTATGGGTATTAAACCTATTGAGAGATCGTTACAGAAGTCATAAAATAAATAAAAACCGCATCAGACGGAGGTGAAATAGGCTCAAACTGTCGACCCGTGGTTATAGTAATGAGTCATCACAGATACAACATTCAGTCGGACAATGTGCATTTAGATACACGTGCGGTCCAAAATATAACGCTTTCATCGAGCTAGTTTACAATTTTATAAGCAAACTCTGTGTTACTAACATAGAGTGTTACATTTGGCAATTTTAAACACAAAAAAACAGTAGTGCTTTTGTGGGCTCGCGCTTTTTTTAGAAATGGTTGCTATGAGCGTTGGCTGAGCTTGTTTAGCCGGCTGCCTTACAGTCTCTGGTGAGCTGCGCAGCGGAAAATCTACTTTCCACAGAACGCCTACCAAATATTATGGCAGCCACGATTTTTAATGTCTAGATCTCAATCTCGAAGTCTATAACTCTTGATTCACTTTAGTTGTATTCTGTGTCTCATTCAATATACGGTTTATTTGCGACTCGAGTTACTTATTACATCATTCAGCATGACGCCAGTTGTATAGTCTAAGGTACGTTATACAGCATGACGTAAGTTATCTCAAGTACGTGATTGTAGGTTATCTAGGTTATTCAAATTTCCAGAATATATAGGGCAGTGGTTCCCAACCTGGGGGTCGCGACCCCCAAGGGGGTCGCAAAGCATGTTAAAGGGGGTCGC
Organism: Ciona savignyi; assembly: GCA_000149265.1. NCBI lineage: Eukaryota > Metazoa > Chordata > Ascidiacea > Phlebobranchia > Cionidae > Ciona > Ciona savignyi. Next base: position 247,681 of record CH002303.1, read on the forward strand.
GAAGCTGTTGCTTATGCAATGGCGAATGTCAGTAGGACTAGGTACACCGGTACGCTTGTAGTATGTGCTATCTTGTGTATAATTTTTCATTGAGACATTTTATTCGGACTGCTTTGTAGCACAATATTATTGCATCCGTATGTGTCCACTGTGATGTCATAAACTATGACCACATGGCTGTAAACGTACAATAGCTGCAAATTGGAACTCTATTATGGAAGTAGCCTAGTACCGGTATATTAAAAATAGTTAAGGAGAGCATTGTATACGCTATGGAGAAAAAACGAAAATACATTGATGAGTACATTAACTTTGGCTTTACTTGTTTGTTGACTAATGGTATTGAGAAGCCACAGTGTGTTCTCTGCAACCTTGTGCTCAGCGCGGAATCATTAAAACCATCAAAATTAAAGCGCCATTTGGAAGCCAAACACCCTCAATATGCTAAAAAAGATGCATCATTTTTTAAACGGCAAGAAGCTAATCTAAAGCGACAACGACTTGACGCCACTGGAAACTTTCATCAGGAAAATGTGGCTGTACTTCAAGCGTCCTATGAAGTCGCACTGGAAATTGCCAAAGGAAAGAAACCTCATACTATTGGGGAAACACTTGTAAAGCCATGCTTGTTAAAAACGGTAAAGCTGGTTCTCGGGGATGCAAGTGCGGCGAAAATCAAACAAATTTCCTTTTCTAATAATACCATCAAGAGACGCATATCGGACATGTCCAAAGATGTAACAGTGCAAGTGATACAGGAGATAAAGGCTTCTCCGATGTTTTCATTTCAGATAGACGAGACAACCGATGATAGTTCATGTGCTCAGCTTCTGGTTTTTGTCAGGTATATAAATTCCGGTGACTTCAGAGAGGAGTTTCTTTTCTGCAGTGAGCTGGACACTACTACAAAAAGTGCAGATGTTATGAAGAAGATGACAACTTTTTTTGAATCTGCCCAACTTGAGTGGACATATGTTTGTGGAGTGTGTAGTGATGGAGCCCCTTCTATGTTGGGATCGCAGTCTGGCTTTCAAAAACAAGTTAAAGTTCTTGCACCTGAAGCAAAGGGCACGCACTGTTTTATTCATAGACATGCGCTTGCCAGCAAAACATTACCAGCTGAACTAAAGGACGTATTGAATTTGGTGGTGAAAATCGTAAACTTCATCAAAGCAGGAGGTCTCAGCTCACGACAGTTTAAAGACCTTTGCAGGGATATGAATTCAACACACGAAACATTGCTTTTTCACACAGCTGTTCGTTGGCTATCCAAAGGGAACGTTCTTAATCGCGTTTATGAGATGAAAAATGAGATACATGCATTTTTAGAATTTAAAAATAAAAGGGAATTTTTGTCATACTTCAACGATGATAAGTGGATGAACTGCCTGGCTTATTTGGCAGATATATTTGAAAAATTGAACTACCTAAATCTGAAACTTCAGGGGAAAGACACCAATATTATACAGCTTAACGATAATGTCAGGGCATTTGTCTCCAAATTGAAAAACTGGCAGCGAAAAGTACATATTGGGAATATTGCTATGTTTGACAGATTGTCCAGTGTCTCTTGCATCGAAGAAATGGGTAAAGAATTTGAAGATTTAAAAAAATTGATTGTGGCACACCTGCATTCCATGGAGTCTGAGTTTCAACGTTACTTTCCAGAACTTGAAGAGAAAGAAGCTATACTTGTGCAAAATCCATTTTCCGCTTCCCTTGATGTAAGTGGCATTCCTGATGAAATCCAAGACCAATATCTTGATCTTAAGAATGACTCATCTGCTCGTATTCTCTACCATGAAAAGTCACTTTCTCAATTTTGGTGCGAAATGTATCATTCATACCCACAGATTTCCAAGCTGGCTTTTCAAGTATTACTTCCATTCGCTACGACGTATCTATGCGAAAGTGGTTTTTCAGCTCTTCTGCATATGAAAACAAAGGAAAGAAATAAACTAAATGTGGAAGACGACATGAGACTGGCTCTATCTAGTACGCAACCTCGGATTTCACGTTTAGCTGCAGACCTACAAGGTCAACCATCGCACTGATTCGTTAATAAATGGAAGTAAAACATTTTTGTGCTTACTTTTTAATTTTGCATTTAGGATAGAATATAAGAGTGGGTCACGGAATCTGCGAAAAAATTTTAAGGGGGTCCCCAAGACGAAAAGGTTGGGAACCACTGATATAGGGAATTTATAAGGTGCGAGAAGTTTACGTGCGAGACGTTTCACATCTGCACGTTTGACTAACTGTGGGGAATTAGGTGGAAAAACTATGTTCATGATTTAAACCAGAGGAAATACAAAGGGCCGTACAAGGTGATAATTACGTACAAAGTAATAAAACGTGAGAGTCGGTAAACTTCAAATGCAAAAATAAACGACGTAAATACACAAAATATTTAGGACATAAAATAAATTAAAACAAATATAGATTATACGAAATGCTACACTTTTGTGCCATTTTTTGTACATATAGTTTCGAATAACATATGCTAAGATGCAAATCGTATTTGTGTACTTTCGGTAACGTTAACTGGAAATGACCGTCCACTTGAACATTTTCATCATGTCCTGAACCACACGAACGGCCGTCGCATCGCCGAAGTCCATTTCCCATTGTCGGTTAATTTGTCGTGGCAGACGATCAATAAGTAGTAACTGCAGCGAGATTATTGTAGTTGATCGAGGCGACACACACGACGACCCAATCATAATGACCATCCTAAAGAGGTGTTCCAGGCTACAAGTTCATCCTGTTTTCCTTTTAAAATGCGCTCACACAGAGCCTCTGGTACATCAATACCAATCAGTAGGGTGACTGTCCCACCAGTCACATGCAGAGAATTCCAATCCCTTTAAATGAGACATGTCATTTAGCTTTATTTTCGTCGGGTTTTACATTAGGTTAAATTGGAATTTGATCTACACACACCACGTTTCGAAGGTTGATTTTGGTATTTTTATTAAAAGAACATACAGTGAAATTAGTGATAATTCCACTGTAGGACGACTGATTACACAGTGTCGTCATCTTGATCTTTCACACAAGTCTGGCTAAAAAAAGTGGTTGTAGAATTGGTATCGAGAAATGCGTTGGTGTATAACTTCGCGACCTTGTGAATCGAACCATCACGGGTACGACGCACATGTATACATTTTGTGGTTCAACGGCTCCGTCATTTTCTATCTTCTCCGAGAGAGAGCATGGACAAACACGATATCGTATGTAATATTGGAGTCTCATTATTCTGTTAATTTCTTGTCGTTTGTTATTTTGTTATGCCACATGGTATGGTGATAGGTGCTTTTACATCGGCCTTTTTTGTCGACAGGCAGTGTATCACACGGTGGCCTTCGCATAGGAAGCACAGGCCTTTCTCCAATGCGTATTCGTAATGCTCGCGAGTTTTTTCAACTGGAATTTGTTACACTGGGGCAAGCTGTGTCTCTTATAGCACAGCATTTTATCTCGGGACGTCGAGAGCATGGATGGTTTATCTTCACATTGTCGACACGGCGATAAAGGCTTTCACAGTGAATTCCATATGTTAGAATGGCGGGAAACGAATGACATCTTTTTCATATCCCAAGGAAATTCCCCTAGGTATATTACCCAACATTTTAGTTTCTGTATATCTAGACCATGTGGTCTAGCAAATGACAAAGTTTTATTGCGATTCCATTACCCCTTCTGGTAGATGAGAAAAAAACGGACAAAAACAATATGTGTCTCATTTTTCCAAATGGGACCCCATATTCAGCAAGATTGTTTTACTAACTTTAGTGGATTATAGGAATACAGATCAAAACTTTTCATTTCCGTCAGTGCAAGTTTAAGTTAGTTTTATTTTTTCACTATCTTAAAAACGCCCACGAAGAAAACATTATGAATCGCACGGTCTTAACCTAGCCACGTGGCCGTTTGTTTAGCCCTACTATGTGCGTCCTTCAAAGAATTCATAAATGCACATGAAGGTTAGAGATAATTAATTATCTACTCATTTATATTTCTAGATTTCTATGTTTGCATGTCGTGTATGTCTTCTTTCTGTGTATGGGCCTTTGTATTTCCGCAGTTTAAGTTAACATAATTTTTTCCAATAAAAACATCATCGCTCTAAAACTATTAAAAGTAAAAAAATCTAACTTGATATTAAAAAAACAATATACAGTGAAACCCCGCTTAGCCTCTATATCAGGACCACTTTAGTGCGGGCCCATATAATTTACTATGGTAATGCATTGCATTCTGTTTCAAAAACGCGACCACCCCGGTTTCCAGACAAGGACCGCCATATTTTGGTCCAAATCTTCAAATTTGACTCCGCTGAAGTGATCACACGTGTTAAATAGTTTGCATTTGTACCCAAAATAATAAGGTTAAATTTATTCTATGATCAAAACAATAAGAGTAAATGACGAGCGCGTGCACACACACAAAGAAAATTGTGGCAAACAGAACTGAATCTTATAAGATAAACTTCAGTAGCCTACTTACTACCAGTTGTTTGAATTCATTCTGCAGTATCTGATAAAAATAATGGCATTTGGTAGAAATTTAGTAAAAATGCAGACGTTTTGGCTGCATGTGACGACAACTTGCTCCAAAGAAAAATATTTAGTGATTTGTTCCGGGTTTTAAATTTTCTTCACCAAGTTTGGTTTTTGTTGGACAATTTAAACATATTTGACGCCAGATATCTCCGGCGTTACTGCTCCAAAATGTAGTGTGGGCCCAAATACATAGCTACTAACACAGTTATCCTATTCTGGTAATTATTGTAAACTTGAATTTGGTTACCGGTTCCCTATTTCATTACCATACTACCGGTACCTATATGTAAAGTTGGCTACCGGTTTTTATTCCGTTACCGGCATGGGCGGCACCTATTCTAATAATAGTCCGAGAGCTCAGCACGAATTTTAGAACGTCATCGAGAACAAAAGGTTTCATACGCGAATTTGGTTAATTATGCTATGAACGTTCAATTTCTGTTTGTCAGCTAGTTCGGACCAGGGGTGTATGTATAAGCGCTACGTTACCCCATTTTAGCCCCAAAGGGGTCAATCAGTAAACGTCAAAAGTACAAGAATAAAATTTATTTAAAAAGAAAGCCATAAACATACTATAAATAAAACAAGTGAAACTGACAAAAATGTCGGGGACAAAGACCCGGTCAGCTGGTCCCAATTGTGCGACCAAAAAGGGCGATTGATGACGTCATAACGAACAAGGATGAAACCTATTGGAAATCGAAGATACAGCAAAGTACATATCCGAAATGATTAAGCTGACTTAATTTTCAGGGGCAAAGTCCTCGTCAGACCCTTATTACTGCACTGCCCCTTTTTAAAACAGGTTAACATGACGTCATAACGATCAGGAACAATATATGCTTCACACGAAAGAAATATATTAACATGCCGAAAACAAGTGAAACCGACAAACTTTTAGGGTTATAATCTCAATGATACCTTAAATTGCGAAAGGAACTGTGCTTTTTATAGCCACAAAAGAATAAAAGCGATGAGTTTAATTACAAATTTAAAAATAAAAGTTTACATAGGCGCAATTAATCAAAAGAGTTAGGAAAGGAAGGTAAAACGCATTATTCAAGATAATTGTAGTGGTCAATTTCTTTTACAATCGGATTTTCACTTATTATGGGTCCCATTTGGAAAAATGGGACACATATTGTTTTTGTCCGTTTTTTTTTTTTTTTTTTTTTTCCGTCAAACGCTTGACAGGCATGGCTTGTGGCAACGACATCTACCAGAAGGGTAATGGAATCGCAATAAAACTTTGTCGTGTGTTAGATCACATGGTCTAGATGTGCACGGATCAAAATTACTGAGGAGAATTCCCCTGGGAGGTGAAAAACCAAAACGGTATCTTTTTTAAAAAAAATAGCTTTCTTGGGCATAGCGCTTGAACGGCTAATCCAATTTTAATTAAATTTGGTAAACTGTAAAGGCATCAGCCACTGATATACCATTTACAAGAATTAAAAAAATTACCCAGGGAAATACCCTAAAAATAAGATTTTGTTTTCAAATCATGATTGTGGCAGGCATTGGTTGTGGCACCGACATCTACTAGAAGAAGTAATGGAATTGCAATAAAACTTTGTCATTTGTTAGACAGCATGGTCTAGATATGCAGAAACCAATATTATTGGTAATATACTCAGGGGAATTCCCCTGGTAGGTGAAAAACCAAAACGGTATTTTTTTTAAAAAAAAGAGCGTTTTTGGGCAGAGCGCTTAAACGGCTACTCCAATTTTATTTTAATTTGGTAAACTGTAAGTGCATTAGCCAATGATATAACACTTAAAAGAATTTAAAAAATTACCTAGGGAAATACCCTAGAAAATAAGATTTTGTTTTCAAATCATGATTGTGACAGGCATGGGTTGTGGCACCGACATCTACCAGAAGGAATAATGGAATTACAATAAAACTTTGTCATTTGTTGGACAACATGGTCTAGATATGCAGAAACCAATATTATTGGTAATATACCCAGGGGAATTCCCCTGGAAGGTGAAAAACCAAAACGGTATTTTTTTTTAAACTAGCTTTTTTGGGCAGAGCGCTTAAACGGCTACTCCAATTTCATTTCAATTTGGTAAACTGTAAGTGCATTAGCCAATGATATAACACTTAAAAGAATTTAAAAAATTACCTAGGAAAATAAGATTTTGTTTTCAAATCATGATTGTGACAGGCATGGGTTGTGGCACCGACATCTACCAGAAGGAGTAATGGAATTACAATGAAACTTTGTCATTTGTTAGAAAACATGGTCTAGATATGCAGAAACCAAAATTTTGGGTAATATACCCAGGGGATTCCCCTGGGAGGTAAAAAAACAAATCGGAATTTTTTTAAATTAGTATTTTGGGGCATAGCGCTTATACGGCCAAAATGTTAGTTCCCTATCCGCCTTATTGAGCAAAAAGAAAAAGGGAACATAGGGAAATACCCTAAAAATTATGATTTGTTTTAAACTATGATTGTAACAGGCATGCTATATCGCTTCGAAATCTCCAACAAGGAGTCGCCAAAGCGGAACAAACATCTAACTTAGATAACATAACTAAGATATGTTAAGCAGAAATGTATGTACTATAAACCCAGTGGAATTCTCCGAAATAATGAAAAACTCAATCGGGCTGTTTCGGGAATTTACCTTCCCTTTACCAAAGCGCTTGACAAGAGGCTTAAATTTAAAACATTTGTGGTAAAATGTTCGTAAATCGAACACGTTTTTCTTTTTTTAACTACACATGGAAAAGAAGTTTGGTTTAATAACTATGGGACCCATGCGTTTATGCTTGCAGAAACAAAACTATGACAGCCCGGTTAAAAATTTCAGGAATATTACATAACATGGATCTGACGTGCACATATCTGACAATAACATATATTGTGTAATGAACATTAATAACAAGATCGGGACCCATGCGTTTATGCTTGCAGAAACAAACTACTAACCCGGTGTATAAAATACAAATTGTGGTTAGGGACCCTGCTCGCATATATATATCATACAAAATGTGTTTTACAAAATAATAGTGGTTTTAAAACACGTGGTTGACACTCTCTAGTTTAAGCACGATTTTCCATCGGCGACAATCACATGCACTGTAATTTACTTATGTTACAGATTATATTTAAAAGAATTATCGGAAATCATTTCGTAATTACTCAATTAGTTAGAATCGTAATCACTCAATGAATGGTGTTCGTTAGTATTATCAATATTCACTTAGTGTAGTGTCATCTGTGTCGATGTTGTCGCTGATGTGCTCGTTTATCATGGTATCACATGAAGGAGGAACACAGTCGCCATGATACCAGCACAAAGAATACTGCTCATCTACAATGTCCATCCACAATTTTCTGGGAGCAAAAACGGGGGGTGACAGGATGCGCATTTAGCCAAATACTGGAAACGTAAATTGTTCGCAGTATTTTTTGATGCAGAGAAGCAGCACACGGTGGCAGTGTGTCGGCAGTGATTCCTTTATTATTAAATATAGGTTTACCAGTATTTTAAGGAGTATATGCTTTCAGAAACGCATGTAAACGTGCATCATTGACCGAAGTGTTGTTCTTCATCCCATACATTCTACAAACGAACTTTTCAAGGATTTGGAGCGTTACGGATTCAAAATCTTCCGTTTCCCCTAAACTTGCAAATGCATTTTGGACCATGTCGTCATCTTCAAGAAGTTTAAACGGTCGAATTTTCCCCTTTCTGCTGAAGGAAGCTGTGTAATCACATCCTGTGAATGCATGGAATCCAGGGTGACATTTACATAACTGTAAACCAAGCTTAACGTGCAGTTTCGAAGCATTAATATATCGCAGAGTGTTATTTGACTGCAACCCGACCTCCATCCATATTTTTAAATCTAGAGAAAAATTAATATCATCCGCGAATCTGCTTCCTCGTGCGAACTTTGAAGTGTTGGTTCTTCCATCCTTATCACTTTACCATTGCTGTTGTGATACGAGTAGCATTTTCTCTACAAGTTACGTACAGCAACTTGTCTTTTAGAACATTAGAGATGGAGTTGTCTTGGCAATAATCGACAAGAAATTCTGTAAGAGATTCCTTGAAATTGTCATTCCTCAGCGCCTTCAAGTAATCTAAAGGCCGTTTTTGAGCAGGACCGGTTATTCGAAATGCCACCGATCTGTCTGAAGTTCCCTCTCTAATATTTTTTTCACACAATCCTTGATTAATAGTAACATCGTTCTATCAAAAGCCAAATGAATAGTGTCGCAATCATTTTGACACAACTTGCACATTAGATAGTAAGCAATTCTTCCAAATGTTGTAGGAAGATCATGCACCAAATGAAGATAAAACATTCATTCCGTCAACTACCAAACAATCAATCTTTGATGGGGCTTCGCTTGTAATTCGTCTTTCCAGTTCTCTCAGTAACGTGGATTTTTGTGTTTTGTGCATAATCCCATCAATGTGGCACAACGAAAGAGGCAATGGCGTCAGGGGGTACGCTAACACTTCACCCATATCCACTTTGTTGTCCAGGGCTATGCAGAGGATTCTTCCAAACAAATCGCGTTCCATTTTCACTTTATACATTTGAACGTTGCTGCGTTTTCTTTTTGTTTTAACGCTTTTTGACGCAAATTTAGATACTTTAACTTTGGGGATTCTTTTTTCAAAGCATTTAGGATTTTTGACACATTTCCCAATGAAGGTATCTCGTGCTTATCCCATGAGGACGCAGCAGAAATTTAGTTGTATCAACAGAGGCAGCTTTTCCAGAACCAATGTTATATAAAGTTTTATAGGTAATAACTTGCTTTCAATGAAAAGTTTACACCTTCAAACTCTGATCCCAATTCTGGATGAATTTCCTTAATTTTTAGCAGGTCGCCAGTGCGTATGCTTTGTAAAAATTCGTGATAAAGGTGAACCATGTTCACGTATGACAACCAGTATTGAGCAATAGCTCCATGATTTCCTTGTTCAGTTTCCTTCCGGAAATTCTCGTACTTTTCCACAAGTTCTCGTACCTCCATTGCAAGATTATCAACCGCATCATACGATTGAATGCCTTTAAGTTCTGTCAACACAGTATTAGACAAGGATTTTGTAGTTGCATTAAGAAAGACTTTAAAGTGTGTGATTTCCATGGCAAGAGATGGTAACTGGTGAATTCGTTTACATCGATTGTAATGCTTACCCAAAATGAACGCATTCAATGAGCCAGTGGCTAAACATCCACTTTTTTTCCAAAATGTGAGGTCCCCCAGACTCATTTATGAATTTACCCATCACTTTAATAAATGTCGATGTGAAATCCTCCACGCTGTACAAATACGTTGTCAAAGGTAGGAGTTTCTTCTGCTTGAATTTGCAAAGCTTTCTTTGCTATTGCGAGATCGTACGTGACGGAAATCTCATTCTTTCCGCATTCACTTGCAACACGCTGTGTAATTCGAAGCGTTTCAGCTACAACCGATGATGAGGTTGGAGACTGGTTAATCTGAGGTAAATTAAATACTTTATGAGTTGACGTTAAAGGTCCTTCCAGGTTGGTGTTCCATCCAAACCACATTGGCGTGGGTTCAATGGAGAACCAAGCAGATATCATCCCCAGAATATCCAAATGTTTAGCTTGTACATAGCTTTCTGGTACAAAATGTCTCCTTGGGTCATCTGTTGGTAAAAAATCCGATGACGACATTCTAGGAATTTTTCTGTATGGTTCTATAGCAAGACCACTCGGTACAAAAGTACGTCGACGAGAATTACTTGCCTGCCGTTCTGAATTATGTAAAGGTATACATATCACTATCAGGCTCTAGTAGTACATTTTCTTCTGTATTTTTTTTCTTGATATGCAATCCCCACGGAATCATAAAGAGTGTCTTTTCCAGTTAAGATTTTTACGGATCGGTCGTAATTGTCGAATGCTAATCCGATAGGCACATTTGGAGATGCTGATATTCCATACGGCGTAACACGAAGCAAACGTAACTCTTTTATTCTTTTGTGGCTATAAAAAGCACAGTTCCTTTCGCAATTTAAGGTATCATTGAGATTATAACCCCAAAAGTTTGTCGGTTTCACTTGTTTTTGGCAAATTAATATATTTCTTTCGTGTGAAGCATATATTGTTCCTGATGGTTATGACGTCATGTTAACCTGTTTTAAAAGGGGCAGTGCAGTAATTAGGGTCTGACGAGGACTTTGCCCTTGGAAATTAAGTCAGCTAAATCATTTCGGATATGTACTTTGCTGTATCTTCGATTTCCAATAGGTTTCATCCTTGTTCGTTATGACGTCATCAATCGCCCTTTTTGGGCACAATTGGGACCAGCTGACCGGGTCTTTGCCCCCGAAATTGTTTTCAGTTTCACTTGTTTTATTTATAGTATGTTTATGGCATTCTTTTTAAATAAATTTATTCTTGTACTTTTGACGTTACTGATTGACCCCTTTGGGGCTAAAATGGGGTAACGTGGCGCTTATACACCCCTGGTCCGAACTAGCTGACAAACAGAAATTGAACGTTCATAGCATAATTAACCAAATTCGCGTATGAAACCTTTTGTTCTCTATGACGTTCTAAAATTCGTGCTGAGCTCTCGGACTATAAATATGAACAAGTTTATTTTACAATCTGCTGTAATAGCTCTGGTAACTTGACTGGAAGCACAATGTGATTGACATGACCAGTACGGAGTATGTAGTTACTCTGGCTTTATTAAACTAATAAATGACATGCCTGTAATAGAGTGAAACATAAACATGGGCGAAAGCTTAACCAACTGTTGTAACCAATACAAAAGTAATATAAACAACGGAAGTTGAGGGCGATGATTGCGGTTGTTTCGGCAGCGCCGTGTGCCTAATCTTTTTGCGACCTTCGGCAGAATTCAGCTTTTTACGCGCCACTTTGAATTTGTTATATAGGCTATTGGAATAAATTAATGACATATAAGTTGTGACATGCGGAATGGCGACATGGCGATAACTATAAATTTGTGCCTTTATACACTTCATTTACTATAGCTCAAGGCAAGAACTTCTGCCAAATACCTATAGTATATAGCCTGTAGTATTTAAAATTGCTGTTTTTTGTGCCACCACGTGGATTTATTCGCCCAAGCAAGACTACAAACCCAGGAGGGAGTATTGCCACCTTATCTCACACCTGTAACGTAGTTAGCTTTTCACCCAATTTTTTTTTCTTTTTTTCACGCCACCTAGTGGATAGCACTTTTTGGTGATATTTTTTCTCTCCCCAGTGTTGCCACTTTTTTCTCACCTTTTTGCGGTTTCGCTAGTCCCCATTTTTTCCGCTTTTTGTCTTTTATTTTCAAAAAGGCAACACTTTTTGGAGGGAATTTTCCCTAAATTTTGACTAAACTAGGATTTTTTGCTGATATTTCCAAAGTATTGGAAAATAACAATACCTTCATATCTAATACATTCATTACCTTGTTGAGGGGTATAATATAAGTGAGTTTTCAACGGGATACACAATATATATCACCTGTAAAAAATAAAACACACATTAACAAAAACATACCCACAAAAATCACCATAAAAGATGAATTAGATGCAGACCTACCAAGATCCCTCATCTTCCAGCTTACTGGAAGGATTGAACATATGTCTGTTTCCTCCTTTATGGAGTTGTTTGCGCGCCTCTCGCTGACATCGCCGACATGGTCGACGTTGTAATTATGGAAAACTTTAAAGACTGTCAATTCTTGATCACCTTAAAAAAACAAAATGAGAACAATGAAATACCAAACATGGAAGAAATCATCAACTATTTTAAAACAAACACCATTACATTCACCACTGCAAATGGATACAGCATGAGAATACATGCAATGTTACCAAAAACAAGCTGAAAATAGTCACACTCAACCCAGTCCCATGTGACGTACCCGAAGAGGACCTCATGGCAATAATAAAAAACAACCAATGGGGCGACCCCAAAACAGTACAATATGGCACCCACAGGACCACCCAAAAAACAACGATCCAGAAAGACAAGATTCAGAAAAGCCAAAAACAAGACAGGTTACAACCAACAATTTAACCAAAGCGGCACTTCCTCAGAGACCGATACAGATTAAGCAACCACACAACAAAAAAACTCAGAAAAAGACCCAGAATCACTAAATACGACCATCCAAATCATAGAAGAGGCGCACAAACAGCACGTGATCGGAAGAAAAGATTCCCAACAGGAGTTAGTCTACGGTACTCCTGAATACAAAACTTTAACCCCAACCAAAGCACGCAAATCCGTAATTGAAATGACAAAACTTTTCGCCAGCAAACCATCACCCAAAAGACAAAGAAAACTCTCCTCATCTGACGGTTAACACACGCGACATAAGACGCAAACGCACGTGTCAATCACACACACCACTAAACACATAACAACGCAACAATGTAGACTCCATGTAATATATGGATGAACTAGGCATTGGAACCATAAATTCGAATGGCTTTAGTCAAAAAATAAACAGTATTATATTTTACATGGATCACCATAAACTGGACATATTGTGTATTCAGGAAACTCACACTATTGACCTCGAAGACGTTGAAAAATTCAAGGAAAAATTGGACATAGAGATCCTGATTAATACGGAATCCAGACCCAATCGCGCTTTCCGTCAAGGTACGGCGATTATTATTAGGAACCGGCTACTCCGCGAGTACACGCTAACGCACAACGTGATTCTAGAAAATAGAGTCCAATACGCCAAACTATACGGAAGAGATAACAACATCGAAATATACAACGTTTACCTGAAATCCGGCGCGAGACACGAATCTGTGATCGAAAGAGAAAATACGCTAAAAAACCTAAAACAAAAGATCGCGAGCAATACCAACGCATTATGATTTATCATGGGTGACTTTAATATGTTCTTAGGAAGAAACGACGTAAAGCACGGCTATAATTCAGATCTTAAAAGAGATAGAGATGCGCTAAATGAATTAATCAAACACGCGAATATGCACGACCCCTTTCGGAAAATTCACGAGAAATGCCGCAAACTCCGCATCGCGAATCGACCGAATCTACGTAAAAAATGAGGTATTACATAAAACCAAAGCGATCGACCATAAAATAAATACCTTCACGGATCATAACAACTGCCCAACAATAATAATTAACGTAAAGAATAACAATCATGGGGTAAGCCAACATATAAAATAAACAACGCCATACTCGATTGCGAAGACGTAATAGATCACCTAATACAGCATTGGGAATTATGGAAAAAGCAAAAAAGTAAATTCAAAAACGTGTTAAATTGGTGGGAGAATGGGAAAAAGATTATAACAAATGAAACAAGATACTTATCAATCGAAATAAACCAAGCCGAACGGTATAGATACGAAGCGAGCATGAAACGACTGGAAACGATTAAAACGGATCAAATAACAGAAAATATAATCAAGGAAAAAGAACAGATAAAATGTAACGTAAAGACATACGAAGAGAAAAAGCATCAAGGTGCGCTTATCAGGGCAAAAATAAAGCCAATAGAAAATGAAGAATCCCCATCAAAAACATTCTTTAATATCGAAAAACGTAATCAAAATCGCGATCGGATATATCAAATTAAACAAACTAACGGAAATACCACCACGTCACCAACCGAAGCAATCAACGCAATCCATAACTTCTACCGCAATCTCTGGTCAATAGAAGACAAAAAAGAAAACTACGACGAATACCTTAAAAGGGGAACTGAAGTCGATTTTAAGAATATCTTAATAAATGGAAAAAAATACGCTGATTTCAAAAATCAAATCAGTTTCTTCCAATAATTTTTGGTTAAAGAGTTATGAGCAAATATGTATTTCATTTTATGTTAGGGGATTTCCCGTATTACGTCACTGACGTTGTTGAGATTTCGTGCATATATGCATTGTATACAATCGTGTGTCAGTTTAGAGGTGAATTAGTAACAGAAGCGCCTGCAGGAGCGTTGTATTTTCGTTTTTATTATGGAGACTTAGCATAACACTTGTCATATAGCCTTACTGAACCAATGTACATGGTGACAGCTTACTTTAAGCGCGGTCATTAAGGCCTGCACGGTCCTGGACCTAAGCTGAATGCTGATGTATACATGTCTCGTATTTAAATGACTTTAGAATAATAAGTCTTAGCAATTTATATCATAAATAATAAAAGTGAAAACAGAACAAGAAAACTATAACAGAATGCATTAAACTGTAACTGCCAGCAATTTATAGAAATAAACCAGCCATTAGGCAAAGGCTAGACTATGCGGTGGGAAAAGCCTATTTCTTTCATGGTTTACCTTGGCTGTTTGTATAATGTTTTGCTGTTGTGTATGTGGTGCATTTAATGTCTGCTGTTATTGAAACTGAGCATTAGCCTACTGGTTGAGAATACCACTTATTGCAAAAACCAGTTAATCCACAGTTGAGTAGCTGATGTGTAGTCTGACAATAAGTACACAGCAAGCACTCAGATAATTAAGTGAAGAATATATATAACAGATCTTTACTTAACTACCCAAATAAGTTAATAAGAATATACCACATTTCTAATTTAGTTCTTTTTATTAGATATTGTAAAATGCCTAAAGTTAAGCCACTGAGAAGGAAGAAAGAGTCATTGGAGCATATTGTTTTGCTCCAGGATGTACAAATTCCTATTACAGCACACGAAATTCCAATCCACCTGTGCACTTCCATCGATTTTCTCACAGCGACAAAAAAACAGATGAAGCAATGGATACAACAATGCAAGCATTCTAAACTACCTGGAAAAAGAACCGCAGTGTGTAGTGCACATATTTGTGACAAGGATTATCATAGTAAAATTGTATTTGACTCCAATGGAGTAGCCAAGATGATGAAAACAAACCACTTGGTGAAAAATACAGTTCCAACAATTTTTAATTTTTCTGATTATGATTTTAAACATAGTGATCAACCCAGTACATCAAGTGCAACTTCAAGAACTTCTTTATCCAAGCAGATAATTGAAAAATAAGGGCTTTTAGTAATGCAAGTCCAGTCTGGCGTTATTTTGTGCACAAATGCATGTACATTCATGCGGTGTGTCCATAAGAATACAGTTTTTGCAACGGCACCAAGTCATGTCAATAGGTAATGTTTCTAAATAAACATTTTCTTCTATGGGGCTTGCATCTTCAAAGATACTTTCAGACGTTTTCCTTGGTTCAAACGCACATGACTAAATTTGTGTTGTTTTATTGTGTACAATAAAACTTCTTTCATCCATGCCAGAATGCTGAAAACTGTCATCCATTTTAGTGTTACAACATTAACTTAAATTTACTCTAGAAATGAAGAAAACAAAAGAAATTTGTTAAAACTTCTATGCATATGTATACCAAATCTCTCACACTCTCAGTTTGTAGCCTAGGGGTTGATAGCAACATTGCTAGTCTACGTTGCAGATTATGGCTATATATTGAAAAGCAACAATCATGAAAGAAATAGGCTGTTCCCACCGCATAGTCTGATCTTTGATTGATGGCTGGTTTATTTCTATAAATTGCTGGCAGTTACAGTTTACTGCCTCCTGTTCTAGTTTTTCTTGTTTCTGTCTTCACCTTTCTATGATTTATGATATAAATTGCTAAGACTTATTATTCTAAAGTCATTTAAATACGAGACCTGTATACCTCAGCATTCAGCTTAGGTCCAGGATCGTGCAGGCCTTAATGACCGCGCTTAAAGTAAGCTGTCACCATGTACATTGGTTCAGTTAGGCTATATGACAAGTGTTATGCTAAGTCTCCATAAAAAAACGAAAATACAACGCTCCTGCAGGCGCTTATGTTACTAATTCACCTCTAAACTGGCACATGATTGTATACAATTCATATAGGCACGAAATCTCAACAACGTCAGTGACGTAATACGGGAAATCCCCTAACATAAAATAAAATCCATATTTGCTCATAACTCTTTAACAAAAAAATATTGGAAGAAACTGATTTGATTTTTGAAATCAGCGTATTTTTTTCCATTTATTAAGATATTCTTAAAATTGACTTCAGTTCCCCTTTAAAGAGATAAAGCCCATAGAAATCAACGGAAATGAGCGCCATAAATTAACGCGACCCATAACCACAGACGAAATA
Source organism: Ciona savignyi (assembly GCA_000149265.1). Lineage (NCBI taxonomy): Eukaryota > Metazoa > Chordata > Ascidiacea > Phlebobranchia > Cionidae > Ciona > Ciona savignyi. The sequence continues at coordinate 264,373 of CH002303.1, forward strand.
CGCGAAGTAATGAATAATAATGACAGCTCGCCAGGGAGCGATGGGATTTCACTGAAATTATATAAGAAACTATGGAAATATATTAAATTCGACTTGGAAGAATTATATAACAATATATAAATCAAAAAAATAATGTTAGATACCATGAGAACGGCCATAACAAAACTAATCTATAAAAATAAAGGAGATAAATCGGAGATAAAAAATTGACGTCCCATATCGTTGCTAAACACTGACTATAAAATACTTAGCGGAATAATTACGAAAAGATGTGAACAAAATAATTAGTAAAAACCAAAAATGCGGGTTAAAAGGGAGAACGTTGGAGACCACGCTCTATATAACTTAACCGCCATAATAGAATCGACAACTAAATTTAAGAAGCAAACCTCAATAGTGGCGGTCGACTTTGAAAAAGCTTTCGACCTTGTAAGCCATACGTTTATAAACGCAATATTAATCAAACTCAACCTTCCCCCGACGCTTATCACCTGGTTAAAAATCTTATATAACGATATAAACAGTAAAATACTAGTAAACGGCGCCCTCACACGACCAATAACAATAAAACGTGGCATCCGCCAGGGGTGCTCGTGTAGTATGCTTCTTTTTCTACTCGGAACAGAAACCCTCACAGTACGGTCGTGTGTCCAAATGGTTAACGCGACCGATACATATACCGACTTCTATACAAAAAACGGTCCCAGCGACGAGCCCATCATGGGTTCGAAACTTGGCTCGGTAAAAAAAAGAAAAAAAAACAGAAACCCTCACACGGAAAATAAATAATAATTCAAAAATCAAAGGTATAAAACTCGGTCCTACGGAAATTAAAACAGAACAATATGCGGACGACCTCACCCTTTTTCTAGAAAATAAAGAATCCCTAAATAAAGCAATAAGAGAATTAAAAACCTACAAAAAAATATCCGGACAAAAAATCAACGCAAATAAAACCCAAATAATATCCAACGACCCCAACTTATTGAAGTTGCTAAATCAACTTTTGGCGAAAACATAATCAGTGCAAAGATAAAAATACTTGGCCTTCACTTGAGCCTCACAGCCACGTGCACAAACGAAAACCTAAACAAAATAACTCGGGTAATTAGAACATTATTTTATAAACATAGAGAAAGGAACCTAACATTAAAAGGTAGAGTTATGATCATAAACGCACTCTTTATTCCGCAAATTTTAAATATAGCAAAGTATATAATGATTCCAAAATCCGTAATTAAACAAATTAATACATATATCTTTAAATTTATTTGGTATCCGAGAATAATAGAAAAAATAGCGAGAAAAACATTAATAGCGCCAACGTGCGGCGGTGGATTAAACGTTCCAGACATAAACAGTAAAATCGAAGCAGCACGCGCAACTCGACTCTTTAAGATAAAAACGCTAACATCGGTAACGTCACTCACCATGGCATGAATGGCTACGCTACAACCTAGGCTCAACAATAAAATTATTAAACCCAAATATCTATACGAATATGCGCCCAAACGCTAGTGACCCCGAAACCATATATCTTCAACTAGAGAGTGTCAACCACGTGTTTAACCACCACTATTTGTAAAACACATGTTGTATACCCTATATTCATGCTACAGGGTCCCTAACCACAATTTGTATTTTATACACTGAGTATGTAGTTTTTGTTTCTGCAAGCATAAACGCATGGGTCCCATAGTTATCATACCAAACTTATATTCCATATTTAGGTAAATAAAGAATAAACGTCTTAAATTTATGAACATTTCACCAAAAATATTTTAAATTATAGCTTCTTTTCAAGCGCTGTAGTGAAATAAAGCTAAATTCCCAAAACAGCCCGATTTCATGGTTTCGGGGATTTCTCCTGGGTTTCGTAGACAATTTTCTGTTTTTATAAATGGTGGAACAATTCTTAAAGTTTTAATCTGATTTTTAGACTGCTTATTAGAGATTTCAGTGCGATATGGCATGTCTGTTACAATCATAATTCAGGAGCATAACTTCGTTTTCATGGAAATTAACCTAAGTAAATGTTTTCTTTTTTGAATTGGCACAGAGTGTCTAATGTTTTAAAATTTTACCGAATTTTAATAAAATTAGAGCAGCCGTTCAAGCGCTATGGCCACAAAATCTAATTTATTAAAAAAACATTTTGAGGGAATTCCCCTATATTCATTACTCAAATTTTTGGTTTCTGCATACTTAGACCATGTTGTCTTACAAATGTCCAATTTTCATTGCGATTTCATTACTCCTTTTGGAAGATGTCAGGGCGACATGGAATCCTGGTAACAAACATGATTTGAGAACATATCCCATTTTTTGGGTATTTTCCTAGGTTATTTTATTATTTCTTTTAAATGTTAAATCAGTGACTAATGCACTTACATTCCACCAAATCTGATTCAAATTGTAGCATCTGTTTAAGCGCTATGCCCAAAAAAGGCTATTTATATAGAAAAAAATACCGTTGTGGTTTTTAACGTCTAAGGGGAATTCCCCTAGAATCATCACCCGAAATTTCGGTTTCCGCATATCTAGACTATGTGCGCTAACAAATTTCAAAATTTTATTGCAATTCCATTACTTTTTCTAGTAGATCTCGGAGCCACATGCCATGCCTGTCACAATCATGATTTGAGAACAAAATCTTATTTTTTCGGGTATTTCCTTAGGTAATTTTTTCATTTCTCTTGAGTGTTATATCATTGGCTAATGATTTTCTTACATTTTACCAAATCTAATTAAAATTGGAGTAGCCGTTTAAACGCCATGCGCAAAAAAAACTAAATTTTTAGAAAAAAATACCGTTTTGGTATTTAACCTCTCAGGGGAATTCCCCTGGATATATCACCCAAAATTTTGGTTTTTGCACATCTAGACCATGTGCGCTAACAAATGTCAAAGTTTTATTGCAATTCCATTAGCCCTTCTGGTAGATGTCGGAGCCACAAGCCATGACTGTCACCATCATGATTTGAGAACAAAATCGTATTTTTTAGGGTATTTCCCTAGGTAATTTTTTGATTTCTTTTAAAGTTTGTATTATTGGCTAATGTTCTTACAATTTACCAAATCTAATTAAAATTGGAGTAGCCGATCAATCGCTATGGCCAAAAAAGCTACCTTTTTTAAAAAAAGTACCGTTTTGGTTTTTCACCTCTCAGGGCAATTCCCCAAAATTTTGGCTTCTGCATATCTAGACTATGTGCACTAACAAATGTTAAAGTTTTATTGCGATTCCATAACCCCTTCTGGTAGATGTTGGAGCCACAAGCCATGACTGTCAAACCTTTGACGAAAAAAAAAAAAAAAAAAAAAAAAACGGACAAAAACAATATGTGTCCCATTTTTCCAAATGGGACCCATAACTACGATTGGTCAACATCAAAACTAAGACCAATCTACGATATACTAATAAAAGAAAAAATGACTACAAAGGAAATAAAAATTAACAATATAATAATACCATGGCAACAAATCACGCTAAAAACCAAAGGAATCAAACCCTTCTTCAATAATATAGACGTCAGCTATAAAATCGCACATAAAGCGTTCTTTTTAGGCAACTGGATTAAAACGCATACAAATCAAATTCATCAAAACGGAAAAATAGCCTATAACCAACTGTAAATTTTGTAAACTCCCGACGGATAGCATCAATCATATCTTAGTAGAATGCGAAACCATAAATAAAATTAAAAAGAATACCGAGCGAATCTATACCCAAATGTGCAAGGACAAAGTATCTCTAAACGACGGAATAATGTTATACAATAACACGATGAATATCATCGCACTTAAACTCGCCACTATTTTAAAAAACAAAATAATAAAAATCAAAACGCGACTAGATATTAAAAATGAATACATTTGGAATAATAATGTATTCATACGAAAAGTACTGTGGGTCATCAATACCAAAATCAAAAAATTCGTGAAAAGACAACGTAAAAAAATGGGAGAAGAATTAATTCGACAACGATTCAATCTACGAGATATATCACGTATCGAAACCCCTTAACTCCTTTCCTTTTGACTTCCTTTTTTACAATAATACATATGGCAATACTCTAGGTAGCCTAACCGGTTAATAATATGAAATTATGCAACTGTGTAAGCTGAAATTAATACGCCCACTTTTTATGTAATATTTTGTGCCCCTGTACTTTGTCGCGGTCTTAATACAAAAAAAAAATTTATACACTTCCGTTAACTACAGAAGTCCAAGAATTACAATACAACACCAGGTTCCGTCCACTGCAGAACTTTTACATATGCACGTGAAAACAAGGTTCCGTTACCTACAGAACTAACATGAAAAGTGAATTGCAAAACGAGGACTGGCCACGTATCGCATGCATCACGTACCCAATCATGCGGTTCAATTGGTGATGCATACGAGGACGTAATAATAAACCTGGGGACAGAACAGCGGTATTTCCATCGGTGACGGTGTAACAACTCCCATCGAAGGTTCTGGGTAAGGTGCAAGATCACTAGTAGAGACTGTGTCTTCTCTACCATTAGGATGTGGAATGTAAGCGTACGAAGTGTTTGCATCTAAACGCAGCACTTCATCACAAAGCGGGTCGCCTTTGTTTCTAACATGTCGACGTAAAAGAACAGGACCTTGGGTCAATAACCGAGATGGCATCGATGTGCCCATCATAACTCTTCTTTGAAATTGAAACATTCTTTCGTGTGGTGTCTCGTTGATACTCGTTCATAACAAGGATCGAATCGAAAGCAGGGTGTCATGCAGTACATCTGATTATTGAATATATAATGAATTTGACTAACCGGTCTCAATTGTCTTGTACACCGAGGAACAACTTCAGGATGTTTAAAGATTTTGTTGTACAGGCTTATCTGTCTTTACAGCAGACAAAACGTTTAATTTAAGAAAAATTCATGTAACAGTGACCACCTATAAAAATTTAAGCTTAATACGGTCAACCACCGGAGGGAATCCAATATTTTTGGGGCCATTGTTCCTACACAAGTCCGACTTCAAAACGTATTCTGACATTTTTGGACATATTAGCACCGTGTTAAATGGATCGTTTACATAATTAATATTCGGATGCGATGACGAGCAGGCTCTCCACAAAGCTGCGTTACATGCGTTTTTCGGTTGCAAATTGGTGCTGTGCAGCAAGCACTTGCGAGAAAATATTATCCGTCATTTAGCAAAGTTTGAAATGGATCAATGGGAAAAGCAACACATACATAAAGGTTTTTGTTAAATGTTGCATTCTAAAAATAACCTGGATTATAAAAGATTTTCAACACTACTGCACACAAGAATGGCTAGAAGCTAAATCGTACCTTTTTCATCAATTTCTTCCATATTAGAAAATTTGTGTGGGATTTGTTAAAACGATCTGGACAAACAACAATACGGAGTCTATGAACCACGTTCTTAGAGTTAAAATAGAATGGAAACAGAAAAAAACTGCCACAACTAATCGAGATTTTATACAAAACCGTGACATCGCAATATACAAAAGCCAAAAAATCTTTACTGCAACTTGGGTCGTTTAAACTTGCAGATGGTTACAAAGACTTTCGAATGTCTATTCATGAGTGGCAGACAAAAACGGAGACCGAAAAACAATGGCACTTTAAAAAGTTTATGCTTCAAAAGCATAAAAATAAAGAAATTAAAACCACATGTACTTCAACGGGTGGTGAACTTACCACTACAGCGCCACCGTCTACTGCAGGCAAAAAAATTGGACAAAAACAGCGAGCGCGACCACACCGCGTTAAAAAATGTAATATTGTTTTGCTGCGTGTTGCTTAGGCTTCATAGGCCCACATTGGATTGGATCATTTCAATGTTATTCTTTTTCGTTTCACATGTTGTTTTACGTTTCGTTTCTTTTAAATGTTAAACTACGTTTTCGTTTTCCTACATATACTACGAAACGTTGGTGTCGTCTGGAATTGTTTTCACATTCTTTTTGTTCAAATAAAACTGCAGTACAACCTTTAATGTATTTAATAAGTTTTTACCGAAAAATAGCAAACCAACGATTCGTCGTTGCTATTTTCGTTCTCCAGTGCCACCTACCGACATTTCTTCCAAGATTACCGAGATCGAGTGATATACAGAGACGAGTAACAAAAATAACAAAACAAAAGTTATACTTAATTACTTGACAGAATTACTTGATTCAATATGAAGGTTTATAATGACATAACTGGTAAATTAATTGGGCTATAAAGGACGGCTAATACTACGACCGTTTAAAGTGCGACCAAAAGCGACGTATGTATATTAAGATGGGGGGTTTAGTCCATTTCAACCAAGCGTTGCAGCCATTCCGCGGTCTTATCGGACAACACGGAAGCACCAGATCTTCGACACCCGTGGGCAGAGAGCCCTTCAATGAAACATTATGTAACCTTTGGACATGTATGTGCCATAATTAAGGCCGTGTGCCATAATTAAGGCCGTACCCGTTTGTTTCATTCATTCTATCCGACAAAAGAAGATAAAACAATATATTAACAGTCGTTAAAACACGTTGATGTTAAAACATACGATTTACTCGTGTATATATCCCGGTGGGTGGGATAACGAGGGGCTTTATCTTACGGGTCGTTAGATTACCTCGTGTCCATCGTCTCGTTACCGAAACTATTGCGGTGTATTGTATATGATTAAGACGTTGCTACTGTTTTTACTTCAACCCAAAAAAACTTGGTTCATGGGGATGTCCGCTAGGCTTGGACATTCATGTTTTATCCCGTGGATGAGAAAACGCAGGAGAGTTATCACACGGGCAATCGTTATAGATATAGCTATTGCAGTCAGTGTGTTATCTATGTTTGAGACGTTTCTTTAATTTATCCATGCTGCAATGCCCGCTAAGTGCCTTGTACGAGTGAGTACACTACCGTCGAGCCAGAGGATAGTTTGTCTAAAACCGAGTGATCTATCCTGCCAGACTTGTTTGTGACTGCTTTCGAATTCGCGACCTTTTGGACGACGCAACCACTCAGTCATCTGTCGGTTTCACTGAATAAGTATTAACTTATGCAATGCAGTAAAGGCTAACACACTGTCAACACATGCACACCACAAATAAAATCCCTGTCACGACCAGATTGATGCCATGCCGTATTTTAATTAGCCTCTCTCTGTTGCGGAAACCGCGCTCCAAGCGATTGGTCTAAGCGCTCCTAGGGCTCCAAACATGCAATCCATGCGATTCAAGCGCTCAAAGCGACCCTGCAGTATTTAGAGGTACCGATAAGAAAGTCCTTATTGCTAAAATTTTTTTGAATGTGTGTTTGTGGTGTATTTATTTATAACTTTTCTTAATAAATTTAAATGCTTCTTTCTGCAGTCCTTTGGTTTAAGATCATTGGCATGGGGAATGAGTTTTTCTTGCGTTTCACGCAGCGACATGTGTAGGAAATCCTCAGATAGCTGAGCAACTTCATGTACGATTTCATCTGATAACACATGTCCTGTATTAAAATCATATTGTACTGTTGTCAGACCATACTAATACTGTTAAAAACTTCACACAAAGAACTACTTGTTATTAAAAATTATAACATTTTTAGAGAGATGATTGCCCTCTTGGAAAATAATAATTAGAAAATGTAGTGTTTCTTATTGATAGGCAACAAAACAATACATACCACACTGTTCCAAATCGTACTTTTCTGGAAAGTTAAAAATGTGCTCTGGTACCCCACTTAGTAGATATTTATCTTTCTGTACTCTTATTTTGTGAGTGTTCCAGTTTAGAACAAACATGTCAATTTCCTTTTGAATGACCGGGATATATACAAATGCCAAAATTTTTCTAGAAACAATAAAAGTGGATTTAAGCTCTTAAACATGGTACAGCAACCTACTGTTCCTGAAATCCCTTGGATTTCAGCCAGTCGGGTTAAACGATCGTGCAGTTCTCTCCACCAACGTTCTATCTGTAATGGTGGACAGCAATTATATATATTTGTAATTTAGGTTTCAAGGAAGGATGTACCAAGATAATAAATTGTTCCCCCAAATAACGGCTACTATTACATAATACAGATTTGGAGAGACTGACTACATACACATCTTGTAGAATAACTAACATGCTTAAAATATAAATGTAATTAGGTAATTTGATATCAAATTGAATGCTTCTTTATGGCGTATTTTCAAAAATGGGATACAAAATATACTAATAAATCAATTAATTACCCTGATTAGAGGTAGATTTACCATATATTACAGAGTTAACTGCAGGAAAGTCATCAATTGACTTCTTTCAAATAACTGTGCATTGTAGCTAAAATACCGGTTTCACTTCTTCCTTTGTCTATTCGAATCATAGATGGCATCATTTTGTTTATGTACCGGTGATCAAAATACCAACGGGGCTACCCATTTAGGGTTAGAGTTATCAGTCCATAGTTTCATCCACATTATCTTACGGCTAGCAGTATCAATACTTCCATAAACTGCCATGGGAAACGTGCTTCTCCATTAATTTACAATCACCATCCATAGAGTGAACCCAATTTGGTCCCTTGGAAATAGTGATGCACAATAAAGGATACCGGTACTTGGGTATTCTAAATTATTCTAGAATAACATATTTCGAATCCTATTCTAGAATGTTTTATTTAACTGTTAATTAAAATTTGCTACGATGTGCACATATTTTTCCATTTAAAAAATAGTTATTAAATGTAGGGAACCAGAAATATTCCTTTGTACAATGTTGAATGTTAATTAAGTAAGTCCTAAGGACTTACTTAATTAACATTCCCCCATAACTTGTGTTTTTATTGAAAAGTATCGTAATTAATTACTATAGATTCAACAAAAATAACAACTAATTATTTTAGATTTTATTTTTTGTACTAGTTAAAAACATATTTGTTAAATTCAAACAAATATATATGCTACAAGCGTTCTTTGTGTGCGCGCGCGCTTTAAGCGCGTGGTATGGGACGCATAAGATATATAACTAATTGTGCTTATCTATTGTCGCACGCGTGTTGAGACGTTCACATAATTGAAGGAACGATTTTTGTTGAGCGATGAATCGCAACCGCGATTTTACGTTTTTAATTTCGAATCCTATATATTCTTATTAAATTGCTTATAAAAAGATTCGAATCCCTAGAGATTCGAAATTCTATATTGTGCATCCCTACTTGGAAATAAAGTATTCTCGTTTACTTTTCAAGTCCTTCTGGGTTCAACTCAACCATAGCTGCATAAACAAGATCCCTTGGTACATTTAATCCATGTTGCAGTCTTACTTTTTTATACATAGCACGATAGCCTAAACAATTGCCTGGTCCACCAAGTTCTTTTAAAACAGCTTCTTTTACTTGATCACATGTAATTTCTTGTTTTGTGTATTTTATATTAAAATAATACATTCTTAGACTCCAATTATACTGTGGGTAATCTCGTTGCACAAAATCCAAGATTAAATTTCGAGGAGTAGACTGGTTGACATATTTTTCCAGTTCTTTTTTTAATGTGACATCTAATTTCCAAGTGAGTGCCATTTAAGTTCAAGGGTAGGCCTCAGGTAAGTAGGTTCTAGGTGGGTGAAGGGGTAGAAACAAAAAGGTATTATAATCCTACAACAGTAAAATGCACTAAACCTTTGACTTCAGTTAAGTTTTAACCATTTAAACGAAGCCAAAAGGAAACGAGCTTATATATCACTGGTTCCAAGTGTGCAAAGTTTACTTTGTCTGATTAAATAGGTTGTTCAATCAATGCGTCGCATTTCAGTCGAAGGGTAAGAGATCGGCAGCATTAAAAGAGTAAAACTATGAAAGCTAATTCTAAAACTGTTACAAATACTAATTTCAATTCCAGAACCTAATTTAACCTCGGGACTAACAGTAACCCTAGCACACTCTTATCTTTATTTAAGATTTACTATGTGTGTTTATTGGTATTGGACTTTAGGACATTGTCTGAACCCTGTGGATTAATTGGTTCCACCAAAACTGAAAGAACGTCTCAATCATAGACAACACATTGCAATAGTGATGTTAAAAACTTTGGTAATTATTATTCCGAGCTTTTACTCACTCGCACGTAAGACTTACGGGCTCGAAACTCTTCGACGCTGCGAGCGCGGAGCTTAAGAGTGAAATTGCTATTTTGGACGACACTCGCAAATGACTTGCATTGGCTGACGCAAAAAGAAGAGATATGCGTTAAAACGTGAGAAAAAGGATCGACCAATACAAAGAACCGTTTGCCGCACCAGCCTGCCTATGCTGTTTTACTTGCAAATGTCTTTCAAAACAACAAAAATTGCTAAGAGTAAAAAGCGTGTTGCTAATTGGAGCAAAGAAGAAGTTAAAGCTTTATTAGAGGGAATGCAAACTTATAAAAAAGCAAGTGGCAGACGTTTTCACATGTTTGCTGTGATCTTTGCTTTTAAATCCGACATGTTAATTCATTTTTGAGACTGCAATTCTGTAACTTCACTGGTTATTTTTAAATTACCAGATTCAATGCTGGCCTAGGCCCCACCGTACAAGCACCGGTAGCCTACTGCCCTACTATGTGGCCAAAGCACCCCACTGCCCTGTGCAATTCATAATAAACAGTGAATTGGCATTTAAAGCCATATTTTTTAGGTTAAATTCTGTAAATATTTCTGGTATCAATTAAACTGCTGAACAAGTAAAGCATAAGTGGTGGGACATTAAATGTACTGCAAAGAAAATGGTCTCAAATTGGAAAGGTGAACGTACAAAGACTGGTGGAGGTAAAAACACTGCGAAACCTCCCACTGACCTCCACTACAGAGTGATCGGCATAAATGGAGAAGAGGCAGTAACCAAGTAACGGGAGTTGCGTATTTGGATACTAGTTCCAGTTAAGTGACGAATTACCATTTTACATAGGTTGGTAATTTAGTCTTCAGGCGTTAAAACACTGTCAATGTGGTGTTTGCAGTGCCGGTACCGTACCAGTAAATTAACACTACTCCGTATTTTTTTTAATTTACATTTGCAGAAGCCGAACAAGCGCATTCTGGAACTACTAAACCACAGCAGCTTATTTATACACAAATGGATTCCTCATCACAGCCAACAACAAGCTATGAATCACTGATGCCATTTTCGGAGTATGGCAAGGAACTGACCATTGACCCACAATGAAAGTAATAAAACCACACTAATATTGCAAGAAGATGTGCTGCCACCATCAAGTCCTGCTTCATCTGATTATTCTGCCTCCTTATTTACTGGAATGTTGAAAAGACGATGCAAAAGAAGTGGTGAAAGAGATAAAGAAATCATATTTATTCAAAAACAAATATTGGAACAAATTCATGAACTTAACAAAACTTGAGCTGAAACGACAGACAAACTGTGAAAAAGGTCCCAGCTCAAGTCAACCATTTACAGTAGATGATGACTTTTTTATACGTACTGTAATTTACACCAACCATTGCAGCTAGACACATATTACAATACTGTTCTCGTTACCGTACCTCAAGCAATGTTTGATTGTTAGTTAGCAAATGCCTTATTTTTAACTGTTCGAAAACTTCAAACCGGTACTGCTCGCTGTTCCCCGTCATGTCACTGCCCTTTCGCTAACAGCATTTTCGTTGTTCTTTTTCACTGTTCATTTTCGTGTTCAAGTTGCAACACATAATATGCAAGTTATGTTGCAAATGTTGGATACAAGGCAGCTCTTACAGCGTTTCCTGCATTATCAGTGTTACTTTTTCATCTGATGGTGCTGGTGGTAATGTCAGAGAAGTTACTGATGCGTAATTTTCGTCCAACAGTAGAATGTCTCTTCTACGGCAAACATTGTGGAGTATGAAACATGTCATAGCAATTTTGCAGGTCTTTGTTGGAGCATAGCACAATGTGTCCCGCCAGTATGATCTATTATTCTCCAACGTTGCTTTAATACACCAAAGGCTCTGTAAGAAATATAATTCATGGTATCATCTATGTACTTGGTGGGTGGAAAAATTCACAAGTTACAGCTAAACAACTTTTACCTTTCTACTACCACACGGGTCTTCTTATGTGACACATTGTAGATATTTTCAGCATTCGTGGTTGGCCGTGATATTGGTGTCATAAGCCAAGTTTTCAGAAGGTATCCACTGTCTCCCAATAAAACAGCATTTTCGTACTCCCCAGATTCAAAATCTTGAAAGACACCCGATTGTTGCAGAATAAATGAGTCGTGAGTTGCCCCTAGCCACTTAGCAACTACATCCACAAATTTCCACGTTGCCTGTGGAAAATACACAAACTTTATTCCGCTAAGTCCTGAGGCATTTAGAACATAGAATGGGGGTGTTATACCACAAACAATCATCATCTTACCTTGTGCCCACAGTAGGATTACTGGAGATATTACAGTGTGGTAAATTCGAGATATTGTTACAGTTTTTGTTCCACATATTAAACTACTGGGTTCAAGCAATGTTCACTAACCCAAAGATACAACCGACTAATTAATGGCTCCAAACAAATATATAATATACCTTATATATACATTGCTACCAGTACATACCTGAATATTGATTGAATGAAAAAGCCTTTTCGGTTCACATAGAGATAGATGCTCATCCACTTTTGGAGCTATTAACGGTACATGGATGTCATCTACAGCACCAATCACCCCAGGAAATTGACACAATGAGTAAAATTTCTGCTTTGCTGGTACCATTAAATTTCTTGCCGGCATATAAATGAAGCAACTCTTTTTTGAAATGAGGCTATCCAAAAAAAAACGGGTGAAAACTTTGCTTGCCGTTAGTTATGTTTGGTCGAGTTTTGGAAGCTTCCTGAGGCCATCAGCTTGAGGGATATTAAGACTTGTTCTTGGACAGTTAAACATCTTTTATTAGTGCCCTTTTGCTGTAAATCATCTCGCAGTATTTGGCACGAATGTAAGATTGCTGCCTAATCCAAGCGATATTCAGCTATAATAGGACTTACGAGCGAAAGTGTGACTTGCGTTGCGCTCAGAATACCGCCCCAGGTTTTCAGCTGTAGTACGTTCATTTTCTAAAAATATAAATAGAACTATGTATAAATTAAAAAATTAAAACTGTAGCTAGCATATATTATATTGCAAGTCGATAAAATAAATGAAACTTTATATTTACAGATTTGGTAGAGGGGCTGGAGGTGGAAAACCCATCTGTAAGAAGGTGCCCGAAGTCTGTTTGATGGAGTTCTCCACCATCGCTGTTGCGGCCATAATCCCCAACTTCTATGCAGGTGAAGCAGCCATCTGCAACTGCTTGGAGCACCACAGAATGGTAGCTTTTGTAGTTAATATATTGGGAACCCACTCTCATTGTATGGCTTTCTGATGCGAACATGCTTGCCATCCATCAATGTCACCAACACAGTTTGGCATGTTTCACAGCTGTATTCTTTTGTCAGCCTTCTCTGTTCATCATTGGCATATAAAAAGGCTGCCGCTTTGCCCAAATAATGTCACATACATCAGGAATGATTTTTGAGATTGTGGAATGTTCAACGTGGAACTAACTCGTAATGTAGTGATTTATTTGTAACCACTTCCAGATGCCAAAAACCTGTAATTTTTGTTACCAGTATTTGTTTTGTAACACAAATTGTTAAAAACCATCGGTAGGATACCGTACTTACAGCTGTAGGCTAGTCGTACCTGAGTGTAATGAGCAATCGCTGTCCCGCAGAAATTGCTGCTCGGAAAGAGGTGTCCTGCTGGGTTATGTTTGATTGGATTATTTCTTTTCAGGTGTTAAATAAGGGAATCGACATTCGTGTGTAATTTATCGTTTTAGGGTAGCAAACAAAGTATGGAAAGCCCCGTAATGCATTTGTGTCGCACAGATGGGATGCAGCCAGAATCTGTGGATGCGCTGTTGTGGCTGACGACTTCGCCACATACTATACAATTCCAAAACTTCGATTTTTTTAGATCTAAAGTTGGTGATTTTAAAATGTCAAACCGTTAAAATTTTAAATGCGGTTGCTATGTTACTTATTTACTATTCAATTGTTACGTCATTAATAAATAATATCAATTTGTTATTTAATAATGAATTTGTGCACAAAATTCACGATGAATAAGTTTGTTTTATATTTTAATTTAAATCTATCCCCGATTAAATAAAATAAACTTCAACGTATGCGTTTCGGTTTCGCTTCATCAGTGGAAACGCGGCCTTACGTTGTACAGCTGCATATTTGTGACGAAACGCGATACCCAGCTTTTCAGGACAGAATTACGTGCACAAACAACATATCCGAATTCTATGAACCGAGTGATTAAGAGACTGCAATTAAATACACGAAAGAGGGTCTGTCATCCTTGGAAAAGCTGAAAAAGCCACAACATTATATATAAGAATGTCACAAATGGGCATGGCCAAACACTGTCGAAAATAATGGAGTCGGTCTTAGTGCAAACAGTTTGAGAATTATACTTAGCGGTTCATCAAATGCTGCAACGCTCCGGGCTATCTATATATATATATCACGTTCGTGTAGAAAACACCGGAAAGTGCTTCCACATAATGGCTGTGAAGATGGCAATCTGTGTGGATCTTGAAGACAAGCACACTACTTAATCTTTGTCCAATTTAAAAAGCGAAAAAGTAAAATCTCGGCAAAAAGCACCCAGGCCACATACATGATCATGACAACATAGTAGAACTCCGAATTCAACATTAAAACCATGACATCACAAAACATATTATTAATTTTTTTACACAAAGGACCACACCAAATGGTATGTCGACTGTTGTGAATCACAAGCTAAAAAGTTCATTAAACTACCCATAGACTAAAGTCACTAAACCATATTAAAGCAAATAATAGGATGTCAAAGATACACGATGCCGGTTTTAGCAATTGAAACCTGCTATTTGCGATAATTTTACCAAACTAAAGAAAGATGGGGTTATATTGCCAATTAACCACTTGAGATCTCATTCTCTTCTTTGTGTTGCTGTCAAGTAGAAGACCATTTATTTTTATGGATTCCTTGTCGGAATCAACCAGCCATAACTCGTTGGAAAGTATTGCCGAAGTTGGTCTACGGCACATAACAGTTTTTATACTGCTGCTGGATTAACATTATCCGTCAAGTGATGGGCGGTCAGATACAAAACCCCAAAAGCCGAGCAAGATAAGAAGAAAGATGTTACGATGTAATAATGAAAGGATTATGAATACTTGATTCGTTGGAACGTACCCAGCACAATGTACAGGTAAGGCCTAGTGTTTATTATTAATCTTAAAGTGAACCATTTTTAATCAATAATATGTACTTTATTAGATTGGGGATATATTAGTAGAGACCTTTGTAAAAAAAATACATTTAAATAATAAACCCAAATTTTGTTATATACAGCTTGAGATAACTTCTTTCTGAAAACTTGTACAATGCAGTGTTGGTGTGCAAAGGCGGGTTTACCGAGAAGGGAAATACAGTTGATTCGCTGCGTGTGCAGATTGTGGTTCCATAGATGTTGCTGTAGCACCATCCAAAACACAATTTTATTTATTTGTGTGCATCTCGTATATTTTGGCCGTGAGTCCCTCTTTAAAGACTTTTTAAGCATCGATCGCACCTTATTGAAATCGGCCTTTTAAAATCGCATAATATTATAAGTTGTATTAATATTAAATTCATCGCTGTGGGGTTTTGCATAAATTACGTTGGTTATTGACAAAACAATAAATAAATCTGATTTCACTGTGTCCATATTGAACGATGATAGCTTAACCGATTAGCTGAATGAGTATTTGTGTTTTTGTACATAAGTTATGCGTAGTATCATCAAGAAGTGTATTATATATTCTAGGGTGTTCCCTGATAATATGCAGGGGGGATACACAACTACGGCGCAAAAAACTTAGTTTTGGTATTGCTAAAACCAGGCATGTTCTAGCATAATTTTTCAGACGGGTTATTACTGACGAAAACATTCAGTGGCATCTCTTTCGTCGCAGCGTGCTATATAAATGAACTTGTTGTATTGCCAGTTAAATATGATTTTACTTGTTCTGTAGCATTATGCTGTGATAATATGGATAGTCGAAAGATAGACAGACACCCTAAATAATACACATTTATTTGTAAATATTGGCCACGAAACAGCTGTACTTAAAGAATATATGCATGCTACCTTGCAAGAAATAAAAAAATACATTTTTTTTAAATTTTCTATGATGACCATGGGATGGGGAAAGATGGGCCGCATACAAATTAAGGTATAAATAAATCAATTTTTTTATTTTGATTGCGCTAAAACACTATTTAAATAAACAAATTTCTTTAGCTATTGCCAATCTGTAAAAAAATTAAAGCGCATACCCCATCTTTCCCCTTTTATGGGGTAACATGGACCATAAAAGAGAATGATAACTTATATGCGACCGTCAAAGCTTGGTTTGTACGATATACTACATATACCGTAGGTTATGTATGTATGATTCACACGTTTCTTTAATTTAGCAGGCAATGTCCGTTAAGTGCCCTGCCCAAAGGGACGCGACCAGTTTCGCATTTGCAACCTTTCTACTAAAAGGCGACACACTTATGTTTATACACAAAACGTCAGCTTGTTATACGCATGGCGCAAATGTGTGGAAAGGATTATATAGGAAGTGTTGGGGATAATAGCCATTTGACAGGAGTAAAGGAGAAAAACCGTGCGCACATCAATCGTCCATTTTAACATAACTTAATGACAGAAGCCGTGAATGTCACTACAAATACCATCTTTACGATTGCCGCAGACAACCCGATGGTAGAGTAAAAACCGCGATATTCTAAATATGAATGGCCCCCGTGGAGAAGGACGAGGAAAAAACCAGGCCCACCGGCATTGCTATTATATCTGCACAACATCAGGGTCATTCCATTATATTTTTAACAGCCCGTACATCGTACCTCTCAGATTTTGCTAAGATTTTCAGACAATGTACCAACACCTAGAAAAATGATTAGGACAAAATTTGAGGTCGCAACTCCTAGCGGATCAAAAGTTATGGCAAGATGAAAAACCGACCACACGAGGGCTTATTGTTGGTGAGAACGCCTACTTACAACTTTTAATTGCCGATATCTCGAAAAGTAAACCATGTGGAAAGCTAAAAATTTGTTCTAAGGTAAAGGTATGAGGAAGCTGAATTTCACATCCAATTTATCCTCAGGGCATTATAAAATAGTCAAAATCAGGTTTTAAAATTATTTTTCACCACCCCGACGCTAGAGGGTGTAGCTCCTGTATGCAAGACAGTTTTGAGATGCAATCTTTTTTAAAAGTTAAAAGAAGCTTAAATCTTTAAGCAGTTCAAAAATTAGCTTTGCCAACTTCAAAATAAGGTTTTGAGACCAAATTTCCCAAGTGCACATTTTTCGCCCTTACCCCTTCCAAAATAATGTGTTTTAATAAATAAATTTAGGTTTAATATTGTCTAAAGTAGCAGAGCACCTAAATAATGCAAGTTTTTTACTAAAATAATGCAAGTTTGAAATAGAAAAATAATAAATAACAGTGGACCATTCTGCTAGCAGTAATGATTTTATTAATCTTTTCGCAAATTCTATTTACGGGTTGACAGTGCAGAGCACTATTGCATTGCCATGTGCCAGGGAAAGTATTCAAAATACAGAAAAGAAAATTTACCTGAGAACAATCTAATTGTTTGTATTAATTTTGCAGAAAATATTAAATTCACAGTACAGGATGAAAGTCAAAGATTTCATTGGAACACCAGCCAATGTACAATCCACCCTGTTGTTGTATATTACAAAGATGGTGAACATGTCCACTCTCACTCATTTTGTTTTATATCAGACGACCTTAATCATGATTCTGGTTTTGTGTATGAGCTGCAAAAGCTACTGGTCTCCGTGAACAGAATCAAAAACACAAATATACAAAAATTTAGTACTTTTCTAATGGATGTGCAGGACAGTATAAAAACTCCAACAACATTTTAAATCTTTGTTTTCACTTTTTCGATTTTAATGTTAATGACTACTTCGCATGGAAAGACTCCATGTGAGGGTAATGAAGAAACTGTTAAGCGGCTGTTTACCCATACAAGCCTGCAAATAAAAACTGAAAGTAAGCCAATTCTTACCACTGCTGCAATTTTCAAGTACTGTAACGCAAATATAAAAGGAAAAATGTTCAATTTTATCCTAAAAGACTCGATAGTATAGAAAAGAGAACTTCTAGAGCAGCGCTATGCTCTGCGGCAAACAGTCAATGGCACAAGTTTTCACTATTTTGTTCCAATGGCTTTTCAACTGGTGTGGGTTACAAATAAGTCATTGAGGATGAAGAATTAACTGGAATCTACTCATTTTTTGACAATGAAGCTGTTGATGGATTATATAGCATGATGCTATGACAACTGCTG
>CH002303.1:282889-312360 GCA_000149265.1 Ciona savignyi
TTAACATTAAGTTTTGCATCCACATGGACCATCTAACACTTTTTATTGGCCACGGAAGGATGACATTTGCTGAGTACCCAAACAACAAATTCTTAAAACCACCATTAAATACAACTGGCAGAAACTCTAAAGAAGAAATACAAATAGTTGCAGAAAAGTTTTAAAATCGGAAGCCACATAAACAGCTTAGAACTATATTATGATTGTACCATTGTTATTAGTACTGGTATACGTAGTGTTAAATTATACAGCCATTGTCATACATAATTTACTTTTTTTTATTCTTAAGAAGGGTCTGGTGTTGTGTGTTGTTTACAAAATAAAATATTTTCTGTAAAATGTTCAGGTTTACCTTAGCTTTTTAAAGAAATTTGATGTGGGAAAAATGGGGTCCTAACAAGTGTTTTAAAATTAAAATTGCAAGTTTTGCACATTTATAAGGTAAACAAAAGGTATTTAGCTGCTCTCTGATACTTTAGACCAGTGTTTCTCCATCTTTTTGACCTCGTGGCGCACCCGAGACCAATTAAGAAACGAACGGGCGCACTTTGCACGGGGAGTCGAAACAATATGCTAAATACTCAAACAATTTAGGAAAAATATGGAAAATTAAAATCCTAACGATATTACTGTTTCTTAAGCGCTATTGCTTTTCAAAAGTTAATTGTAGAACTAAAAAAGAACTAACTAGACACTAACCATTTAGTGGTTTATGATCTATGCACACCCTGTCGTAAATTTACGAATGCAAGTGTGGCGCACCTAGCTAACCCATGTGGCGCACCAGAGCGCCGCGGCGCACCATTTGAGAAGCACTGCTTTAGACTGTACAAAACCATATTATAATTGTTAAAACACATTTTTTTAGGATGGGGGGGGGGCGAAAAATGTGCACTTGGGAAATTTGGCCTCAAAAAGTTATTTTAAAGTTGGCAAAGCTAATTTTTGAACTGTTTAAAGATTTCAGCTTCTTCTAACTTTAAAAAAAAATTGCATCTCAAAACTGTCTTGCATACAGGAGCTACCTACCCCCTCTAGCGTCGGGGTGGTGAAAATAATTTTAAACCCTGATTTTGACTATTTTATAATGCCCTGAGGATAAATTGGACGTGAAATTCAGCTTCCTCATACCTTTAAATACCTTAAAACAAATTTTCAGCTTTCCACAAGGTTTACTTTTCGAGATATCGGCAATTAAACGTTGTAAGTAGGCGTGCTCACCAACAATAAGCCCTCGTGTGGCCGGTTTTTCATCTTGCCGTAACTTTTGAACCGCTAGGAGTTGCGACCTCAAATTTTGTCCTAATCATTTTTCTAGGTGTTGGTACATTGTCTGAAAATCTTAGCAAAATCTGAGAGGTACGATGTACTTTTCAACTTTTTTTTGGTCAATTATAATGGAATGACCCATCAGTAAACCCCCAAATTTTGTTCACCGAAAGATCGAAAGTCAGCTGTACTGAGGTACCTAAACGGAGTAGAGCTATTTCCTACTTACTTAGCCCCCTAGTCAGCGATAAGTACCAGACGAATTGCAATGCATGCAGAAAGGCACCACAACGAAAACAATTTATATAAAAAAGTTTGCAATGAAAACGATAGCTTAATTAATTCAAAACCAAACCTTTCTATAAATTACAAAATTGGCGATTTTAGAGCAGGACTTTAATATTCCGAAATATTGATTAGGCGGGCCTACGCTACGGCGGAATGGCCCGACCAAAAAACAGATTTTCGCGACCTGTGCGTTTATTACAACGAATATACGGTATATTATATAGTACGCTGTGCATAGATTGGCCGGTCCGTATGATCCGGCTTCCATCAAGAGAAGATTTGCAGAGGCGTTCTGGGCCGATATATGATGAATGCTTGGGGAACCGACATGTGGGGCACAAAAAAACAATAACAACGGACTTGACTGAGTATGGGAAACGTTGGAGACAGCTACTTCAGCCAGAAAAGGACGAGTGGCAACTGAAATCCAAAAAATACATTGGGGATTTAGATCATTTAACCGAAAGGCAAAAAGCTTAATAGAGACTGAAATATCTGAAACAAAGACACAGTAAAAGGACAACAACCCTTTTTAAGTAGTAGTATATTAATTACGACAATAAGAATATTTTTTCCTAACCTAAACTTGCAGTACTTTTATTATTATATACACGCACTCTTCTTCCGCGCAGAGAACACGACAATCACAGCTAATAGAGTAGAGAAATATTCTGTGAATTAGAATGCTTATTTTAGTAAAATATGTCTGAGTAGTTCACATGATGCTTTTTATTGACCAGTGTATTATACCGTAGCTTAAAAAAAAATTTAGGTTTAAAACCTTCTAAAAATGTAAAGGACTTATTTAACCATAAATACTGTGAGTAAACAAACTCAAAATAGACGTACCAGTATTGCTGTTATTATCATTATATGTACTGTAACAATATTATCATGATACCTTAGATATCTATTTTGTACTGTAACAATATTTTAATCTCCTATTTAATTCGTATATACAATTTGGACTGAACAAATATCATTTTGGCTAAATTGAATTGTAAAATCACTTCGTAAAGTACACTATCTTGTTGTTAGAAACAAGCAATCAAATTTATAATATCTAAGATATACTAAAATGCATTGGCTATATCTTACAAAAAACAGCAGAAATTTTAAGTGAAACATGACGGTGGAGTTCGCCGACCATTAAACAACTATTGTGTTTGTCGCTGAGTGATTTGTACCACCAGTTGTCGACGCTACAACTCTATTTAAATGCTTGTCAATCTGGTAGTGCAGTAAATGTGGTGTCGCGTTTCAGGTCCTAATTTCTGAAGTCGCGACTATTTATTGCCATTTGTCTCTAAACTCTAAATCAGAATAAAGCACAACTTCAATTTAGCAACATGAACGCCTTCTGTACTGCTCATCCAACAATCAATGTCCCATATAAAACAGTGAAATATAATAACCTCCGTACATTATTACGTTATATACCTACGGTAATTCGAAAACTTTTTAAAGTAGGTCAGGTTGCGCAATACAAAAAAACATACAAATTTTCCCCGATAGAGGCATAAAAAGCATCAATGCTAAAAAACCCAAAAGCCAGGAGGTATCATTCAGATTATGTGAGACGGGCGATCGAGCAATAAGTGCGTGCAATTCACCAGTAGCATACGACATGTCCGGGACAAAAGTGGTTTTGTAATTCTACTACCTTTAACAATTAAGAACTACTACAGGTTTCAGAATTTTACGATCTGTTATTGAATAAAGTTTTTAAACCAAAATTACATTTTGTTTATGTTCAGAAATTAACCCACTTGCAATAAATGAAACGAAGCTTTTGGAAAGCAAAGGTGATCCTCTTCCTGAAAAAATAAAAAAAAAGTATGTATTCTACCAGCGTCGTACAATTGTTACCTTCTTAAATGTTCATATAAGTATTACAACATACTATGATACTGTGTAACAAATAATATTTAAACAAAACATTAGAAAAGTGCGTGCAGACCAGGGTTGCCATTTGGCCTTTTTCACGGCCAAATTTCAGAAATTTGGCCGTACCAAAATCGCCCCAGACGCGAAAAAAATAGTTTGGCCGTGCGGAAAAATCTGGCCGAATTTGGCCGTATAAGCATATTGTCAAATTTTTAGCCAAAACGTCATATTATTTTTACGCTACAGTAGAAAAAAGGCAAAAAGAGAGACAGAAAATGGAAATAAATTAATATCAACTGTCTCATTCACAAATCACAAAGCTGATTATGACGTTTTAAAAATAAAATAATGACGGTAGGCATTCCTATATAGTAGTTGAACGGGTTTAACAAATCTGGAGGGAATTAAAATTATACAATTTTTCAACAAATAAAGAGATAAATAGCCCAATTGGCTAAATTAAATAGTTTATTTTGCACTTGATACGAATTGGCCGAATTTTGGCCGTAAAGCAAAAACAGTTTGGCCGTAAAGCGTACTTTGCGTCTGGCAACCCTGGTGCAGACTTTGTTCTCCGGGAAGAGAAGTTGGTGGTTGTGATGTTACATCACTTGCGAGCCTTATATTAAAATTAGTTAAGAACGGGGTATTGGGAGTCATAGGCGCCGTTTCCTATAGTGCAGGAAGTGCTTGCACTGCCTGAAAAAATCGGCACGCCCTGCATTTTTTGGCAAAAATAATAATAAAAAACATCCTGGTAACAGCGATATTTCTTTCCGGCCACGAGCGTACAGTCGGCGACACGACGTATTATCACGCACATTAATGTTTAGTAACACTATAATGCTGCATTGCACCATCACTTGTCACAAATATAGATTGTGACGTGACAATCGTAATTTGACACGGTAAAATGTTTCTTCCAATTATTGCATCATTCTGTTTTGTAACTGCTGCTGCGTGGTTAAAAATTAAAAAGCTGTATATTCAAGCATGTCTCCTCCCTCGGCTAAGCGTAAAAGGTTTGTACAAACCAAACTTTCGTTTGGTACCGCCACATCCTCAGAGGCTGGCGGCTCTTGTTCCGGAAATATCTCGTCTAGTCACTCTAGTGTTGAAAGCGGCGGCTCTAGTTCGGAAATTTCCATTTTGTCATGATAAAGGGGCTGTTTTTAGAAGAATCATCTTTAGATGATACATACGTCACTGCAACGCCACCGATACACGCACCAACCCCTGAGCGAAATATTTTGAGTGCAGATGGGCGTTCCCGTCGCACGTACCAAAAAAGCTGGAAACAACTATACGGCTGGCTGGATTACAATCCTTCCTCTGATTACGCTACTTGTTCCATTTGTGAGTGGGCAGTACAGCACAAGTGCATAACGCCAACTAGCTTACAGGCGTTATTAACCAAGTTCAACACCTGGACAATCAAGGGCTTTAACCGGTGGAACAACGGCAAGGAGTCAATGGAAAAACATAATCGCAGTGCATTGCATTTAGAGTGTTTCGAGGCAAAAGTCGCGTCAGAGGTTGATACCGAGAGTTTGGTAACCAACCAAACACTTAAAAAAATGGCTAAAAATCGCGAAGCTCTCGATTCCGTTTTTGATTGTGTCATTATGTTGGGACGTCAAGGCCTAGCCTTTCGTGGCCACACTGACAGCAACTCGAATTTCGTGCAATTATTAAATCTAGTAAAACAAACCCATCCTTCGCTTAAAGAGTGGTTGGGTGATTCAGGTAAGAGAACTTGGACAAGCCATCCGATTCAAAATGAAATCATCGAAATGGTGGCCCATAGATTGCAACGTAATTTAATTGAGAAAATAAAAAGTGCGAAATATTTCTCATTAATTGTGGATGAGACTACAGATATATCTGGCGTCGAGCAAGTGTGCATTTGTGTCCGGATGGTTAGTCAACGATATACAATTGAAGAATGTGTGCTTGGGCTACACTCATGCGATCGTACTGATTCTGCTACGCTTGTCCTGTTAATTGAATCTGCACTAACGTCGCTTGGGTTAGATTTGGCTGATTGTCGGGGACAATCTTACGACGGGGCAGCCAATATGCGAGGGCGTATCACGGGTGTACAGCAACGATTTAAAGCTAAATTCCCTATTATGATATACATTTATTGTCATGGCCACCAACTGAACTTGGTGATTCAAGACGCATTTAAATTTTCGAACGAAGCCATGCTTGCTCTATCTTTAATGAATTCAATGGTGAAGTTTGTTTGCTCTTCTCCGAAACGACTTGCAATGTTTTCAAGCTTTACCCTCGGTGGCGAACAGCAATCGGATGCACGCAATCTCCGTCCACTCTGCCCAACCAGATGGTCCATGCGGCTACATGCTGTTGATATTTTTATTTCTAAATACGGCGACATGTTAAACTGGTTGGAGCAACTTTCACAGGATTCGTCAATGGATGTAAAATCGCGTAATGATGCGCGGTCCTTTCTTGGAAATATGGAGAAATTTACCACATTTTACATGTTAAAGACCCTGCAAAGCTTACTGCAATTTGCCCAACCAGTCCACATCGCCGTACAAAGCTCCTCAATTACCATTGGTGAATGTAAGGCACTTTTAGACAATTTATTAGAAACGATTGCCGGTACAGCTGAATGTGAAAACGACGCGCAAGTGTTCTATAGTCAATGTCAGTCAGCAGCCACACAATTAGGAATTGCTCCGCCATCATTGCCACGGAAAACCAAGGAATCCGAAGCCAACGAGTTGCAGCTACGTCGACAATGCCCGAAGTACATAGGGAATGTAACACGAATACATACTTTACAGAGCTTTACAAAGGATCTTTTCGCAGTGCGTCCGAGTCGTTGCAAACCCGGTATTCTTCAGATGACTTAATCGTTGCCGGTATACTTGGAAAATGTGTTATGTTTGGCACCAGATGCTCAAGAATCGTTGCAATTCATAAAAGCATTCTATTCTGTGGATATCAAGGGAAACGAGTTGGATACAGATATATCCAAGTTCAAAGTATATTTAGATGTAAAAAAGAAACCTGTCAAATTCGTTGCAGATGTCCTTGAAATGTTTAAGAATGATGAGACTTTGGCGATTGTGTGTCGGTCCATTGATATTTTGCTTCGCATCTACCTCACGCTTCCTTGCACCAGTTGTGAAGCAGAACGGCAGTTCAGCCGACTACGCCGTATAAAAACCTACCTGCGGTCTACGATGGGACAGAAGCGATTAAACCACCTTTGTCTCATGAACGTTTACAAGGAAGAGCTTGACGTTCTCGACAGAGTTAAGCTAGTAAACGAATTTGTTAATCGTCAGTCCGGTCGCCAAAATACATTTAAAAGGAAATGATTGCGGTTTTTTTTTTTTGTGGATTAAATAATGAAACGAATTAAGCAATAAATTATTCCCACAATAACAATCATTTTTGTTTAAACGTATCTTTCGTTCCATTTCATTTTTTCGTTTTATCTTTGAAGTCTGTTTTGCTAATATTAAAATCTGGCCTCTGCCTTCGTAACTAAACAGTTTTATTTCCAAATAGTAGTGATAAAACTGCTAATATACAAAAACTGAAAACACGAGCATTTCTCATCAGTTCGTATAGGTCTACTGTCTACACTCCACAGATATATATTTAGGCCGACTTCAAGTCATCGTAGGATAGCCATTTTATAATATACTAACACTTTTATTTACTATATACCGTTGTTGTGATAATTTAGCTGAAAGGGTTTATATAATGAGCCTAGGTTGAAAGGGTAGCAAAATAAAAGATTAGTCGTAGGCAATTCAATTTGAACGAAGTCGGCAATTACAATTTTAGAAAGACATTCTGTTAGTGCTTCGTAGTGAAGGTCGAGGCACTTTGGGAAAGAGAGCGCGTTTATCTTTCTTGATGACTCATGCGAACCACGGGTCACGTTGAGCATATAAAAGAGAAAGTCCGCTTATTTCTTAATAAAAGATCGTGGGTCACCGTGGTAAGGTAGAGAGAGTCGAATACTAGTATCGAAACAGGTTTTCCCCATCGGCATTATTTAATAGACGGATTAACGCATAGAAGTAGCAGTGAAAAAAATAAATAGGGCAAATCTAGTAGGTGCAATGACCTGCCATACAAAACATTTTCGCTGCCTGTTTTTCGCACCACCTGCTTTTTGTAAACACTGGCGCCTATGTTGGGAGTAATTTGTTGTGTAAACTCACACTTTTGCTTTATTGTTAACAGAATGAATTTGAGTTTATTTTGGACAAACCATAAAAAGGTAAACTGTCATTGCGTGTTGTTTGGTATGTAAACTAATAAGTGGCCAATCTGTAATTTCACCGGACATACCTCTCTAATTTTTTTAACTTAGTCAGCACGCAATTTTATGTATCTGTCCAAACCTTCCGCAACTATATACGGTTGATAAAGACATTTTCTGGACCCACGTTCCAATAGACCATTATTAACAAGTTCTTTGTTAGTAACAAAAACAAATCATTTTTTAGGGTACATTAACTTAATGCTTAATACTGCACAAGTAATTAAATATACTATAGTTAAAAATTTTATAGAAGATTATGTTTCAAATTATCTGCACGAATTACTTAAAACCTGGAAGTTATTGCTTATGGCATGATATGTAAATAGGTGTATTAATAATGAAAAAAACTAAAAAGTGGGCCGGACAAACCATGGATGCAACAAGTGGTGTGTAGTTAGTTACCGACAACAAAACTGACATGTCGCCACTTCTTTAGGAAAAAGATTGGCTTCAACAGGAACGAACACCTAAAACAATTCCAAATATGTATAAAGTTCTAAAAGCAATGAAAGAAACCTTCCCATTGCAGCAACGAGATATCAACAACAAACCACCCATGTCTGTGGCTAATTAATTGTCTGGCCTTTTTTCCTTTTAAGAAGAATGTTTAATTTGCTATGATTTCATTTCAACTGATGTAAGTTTAAGTTGGATTTATGGTCATTTATTTGCTTGTAAAAATATAACAACTCTTGTTGTAAGCTTGCATTTTGTTAAGGAAGGGGTATTACATGTGCAACGCGCAGTTTTTACCTTAGATACAAATTTGGCAGCAGATGGTTCGTCAGCAGAAAAATATGTTGCAATGTATTTAGAGGCTAAAAAACACGCTGGAAAACTTTTAAGCAGTCCTCCTGGTTGTCTTCCCACTCAATCCACGCAGGATTTCTTTCTATACACGACTTTAATTAGATTTTAAAATTGAAGTGCTGGAGCTGCATGAGATCATGGATGCACCAATGTTTAAAGAAATGTCACCTAGTCGTTAAACAGCCAGCCCTGGTTACCTATATTATTTTGCCAACATATTCGTGTGAAGCAGAACGTTCGTTCAGTGTTTTACGGAAACTAAAACCATATATTAAACCCGAACACAGCAGCGTCTCCACAACAACTTGGCCATTCACCGTGAACGAGTTTTAAATCTTAATCTGGGCGAACTTGAAGCAGCCAGTTTTGATATTAGAAAACGAAAATTCAAAAAAACGCACATCATCAGTCAAGTCAAAGTAAGTTCATTACATCCAATATGACGAGTGGGTGGACATACATATATGCCAGGTTAAGACTGCAACAGGAAGAAAGTCCTATATAACTTTTACTGCAGACATAATTCAATTTATCTCATAAGGTGTTGTTGCCATCAGCTGCCCTGGCCGATTCGTAAATTATTCCACCAGACATTCATTCCAAGCAGTGTTATATACCCGCCAGATTTATTAGAAATTCAGGTCAGCTCTTCGGGATCTACTGCTCAACCATGGAACAAACAATTCTTGGGTAATGATTAGAGGTGAAAGTCCTGATTACCTCTGTACAAGAACAGGGTGAACTTCCAGACGAATTTTTACCTGGTGCATTTCTTTCTTGCATGGAAGCGTAGTAGTTTATAATGCTTGCATAAGCATAAAATGCTGACCCGGCACTTATATAACATAACTTTTACCTTGTGTTTCATCTTTCAGATTTCGATGGCAAATGCCGTTTTAAAAAAATATCATGAAGTAAGTAAGTCTTAATGCAGTGAAAGATCCAGAGGATCAACTAGTCAAACTGCATTAAGTTTATATATGTGTATGCTGTGTGTAGTATTGTTTGAGGTTATTTAATATGCTATATCAGCGGTTCCCAAACTGGGCGCCGCGGCGCCCTGGGGAGCCGCGAAACTTTGCCAGGGGCGCCGCGAAAGCATGCGGAAGTTGCTGCATTTATTATATTGTTTTCTCACAAAAAAATTACAGTACATGTGTTAGTTGGAGATGTATAAGCCTGGTGTGCAACCCCATAAGTATTCGTTTTGTTAAAAATCCATTGTTCGGTGTTAACTGCCACTATTTGCTGCCTAACGTTGCATTGTTTTCGAATAATGGTTTGTCAAATAACTGTTTTGCATTGATTGACTGTTCGTCACTTTAATGAATAGTTTTGAAGAATTGGAATGGTTTTCAAAGTGCGTACTAGTCTGGATATACAATACTTGCAGTTTAAAAATTTTGGCATTATGAGGGAGCCGCAAGGTTTAATAAGTTTACAAAAGGCGCCGCCAACAAAAAAAGTTTGGGAACCGCTGTGCTATATAATATAATTGAGGTGCAAGGTTTGATGTAGAATAAATAAATATGAATGAATATAGTGAGAGAAAAAATAAATAAAAACATAACAACGAGCAATGGCTTCAGAAAAGTACAGTAGGTAATGAATGGCATTACAATGGTAATTAATATGAAGCAATATTTACAATTTCGGCTATATACAATATATATTAAAACACAAAATTCATCATATGATGGGGTGATATTTAATGTAACACAACCAACATATAGTGCCATCCATCCATAATATCGTTACATTTTTTCCCAAAATGCGATAACGAGCTTTGTTTCTTTCAATTCAACAGATTAACAGTTAAGATTCCTTTTTGGGGCTTAGGTGGAATCCAATGAATGCCTGGGACCAACGGGATACGCTTGGTCACATACTAAAGTAATAGGACTTTTGTTTTGTTAAATTTAAATTTGCGCATTAGAAATCCAAATGTTGGTAGTAGCACCTTCGGTAACTGGTCAAGGTGCTTGAATAGTCCAGATTGCTTAAATACTATATGTGTATGTATATAGATAGCAAGCATCGTGATACAAAATAAGTATTTCAAACACAACTCGCATTTAAAACACTTACATATATACTGGTCGTCCACAACTGCTTGTAATATTTATTAGTCCCATCCTTTAAAATAAACTGCTCTATTATATAGATAAGTGATGGCGAACCTTTTCGAGGCCGCATGCCACATTTGCAGCCTGAAATGAATTTGTCTGTCCCGCGGCGTGTCAGCCGTTTTATAAACATCAGTTTTCAATAAACAAAAACGTTTAGATTAGACACAAACTACCGCGGCCAAAACTTGTTGTAAATAGATCACGCGTAGCCAACGGACGACTATAGGCCTACTATTGCTTTGTTCCAGGCAAAATTCGATCTTCCCTAATGATACAATTGCTGAGTAATGTTATGTAGACCTAAGCGATCTTAACTACCTGCAATCCAACTAAATATAAAATGTAGGCTAATGCAAAATTATACGATTTATATAACAAAGCAACACTTAAAATAACATTTCGGCTGATATTACTCTGTTTTCCATGACAACCACTCATACGTAACAAAGGGGGGAACAAATTTTACGGGAAGACCAAACAAATGTTATACGACACCGGAGGCGAGTCTTAAGGCCGATGCCCACTGCCGTCGTTAGAGCGTCGTTAGGGCCTTACGACACGACAGAAACGAGTCGATCGGAAGCCGTATGCCCACCGCGTCGGAGCAGTCGTAGCGAACCGACTTTTTCCGAGTCGTACGACGAAAGTTCTGGCTCTAACGACGTTCCGACGGAGTAGGATTGAATCCTACTCGATCGTATGTCGTTAGAGCGTCGTAACGTATTTTCCAGCAATTTTATTGAAAATATACACCTAGACCTAGTTATCAGCGTTGATTCAGCAGCACACGTGGTGTTTTATTAAAGTAAACTAGGCAGACACTAATTTTAATCAGGACATACCGAAAGTTTAGTTATTTAATTGTCCTAATTCAATTTATCTTTGTAATTTAGGCTACAGATTGAAGGAGTAGAGGCTATAATATATTTCATCTAGTACCAATCAGTATAGACTATACCCTAGAGGTTAAATATTCTTTAGGATAATGTCACTGAAGTGTAAATGGCAAAACAGGCTTGCTCGACAGCAGTTGCTGTTAATTCAACAAGAAATGTTTTGTTTCTCTCTAATTATGGAAACAATCAAAACAAGGTACCGACCGGTAGGCTATTGTTTACAACAGCTCAAGTTTTGTATTATTAATTTGGTTAGGCCTAACCACCTTTGTACGGCAGATTCTTCACTAGCCTAGATTATTGTGCAAGTGTAAGAATCCTCCGTGTCACACTTTAACGGGATTAGGGTACCTAGGAATTTGATAACCGTCATGAATTTGGTTCCTGGTTTTCTATTCCGTTACTTATTCTAAACTTACAGTTTAGAATAAGTAATGTAAAGGTTCCCTATTCTCCAGTCTGGAAAGCATGGCAAGTGCACCCCAAGAATGTTTCAGTTATCATAAATGCGGCCGCAAAAAAATCGCAAAATGCAGACTCATCTATCCTAAATTTGCAACTAGGCTAATTGCTTGGTATATGTACACCAATCATCGGGGTCTACACCTGCCAGATCTCGTCGAGGTCTGCCATAATTTCCAGATTGGCCTGTTCTGTTTACGTTTAATTTTAAGTACCGGTAACAGAATAACCAACTTTAACATTTAGAATAAGTAACGGAATAGGGAACAATACGATTCGGTACCGGTATACATATTTACCTCATTATTGTTTACTTTATAGGGAATTTTGGGTAGATGAAATTCTACTAGAACGAGAAACCCAATCCGAATACAAACTGGTAGATAAATTGTTGACGAGGGAAGATCCAGAAAAGTTTCGACAGTATTCAAGATTTTTGCCTTCCCAATTCCATGATATTTTGGGTCAAATATCGCCATACATTACAGATTGCAACCATGACTACCGGTATAGATGACGAAACGTTTAATCGAAAATTAATTGATGTTATATCACGTCTGGCTCTACTGTACAATCAATTTCACCCAGACAAGAAGAATAAACATAAAATCGAAAGTGCCTGGAAGGAAGTGTCTGTCACGATGGATTGATGTTGCATGGAGATATATTTCTTTTACTGCAGTGCAATGGTGTCAAACAAGGTGGAACAATCTCAGAAGTACATATGCCAGAATACACAAAAAGGCAAGGGATGTTTCTAGTGGATCTGGCACACATCCTCCTCCAACCTGGCCTTACTTTGGTCAACTGTCTTTTCTGGAAGGCTATGTCACCCATAGAAGGTTTAGTTTACTATGTTTTATGGATAATTTCTGTGAACACTCAATTTACTATGCTATAACATAACTATCACAAAAAACTGTACATATTCATATACCAGTCAGTACGGGGTACCTAGTTTAAATTATTTTCTTTAACAGATCAAAAGACAATTTTTTCCAAGCATTAGAGGTGCCGGTACAGGAAGAGCCTAGGAAGGAGGGCAGACCGTATGTAGCACCAGGTAAGCTCCTATCTTTGTGATACCTTGATGTTTCAACTACTATGTTGTTAATTCGGTACTTGCCCTCCTTTTGTTTAGAAGATGAAAACGAAGAAGAAGCAAGCATAGCACCCCGAAGTACGACAGGTTCCCCCCTACTTATTAACAAAACACCAAGAACTTCAACAGATTCTCCCATATTCGGTAAACGGCGAAAGAGAGGTTCTGTTGAAGATGTACAAGTAAGCATGTGGTAATGTGTATATGAATTATGTTATGATGCTGTTATTTGTCCATCTTCGAATTCCATAAAATGGATCATACTTTACAAAAAGAAATGCTAAATGTTATGAAAAGTTCACAACAGCAGATGGAAAGAAGCGTTCCAATAGCAGACCGCTTCGAAAACTTTGGTGCGTTTGTAGCATCACAGTTACGAATCAAGTCACCAGAAATGGTAAACATATATATGCAACAAATAAGCCAAATATTATATGGTGATGTTGCCATTGAACTGAGCCATGTTGAATAGCAGGTATATAAAATTGTAAATATTGTTGTAATTGTCTGGTTCTTTTCAGTGTTTTAGAACAAATTCCATTCTTAAGGTGTTCTCAGTTTTTCCTTTAAGTGTTGTAGTTGTGTTCTGTTAGTTCTATTTTCCTTCAAGTGTTCGAAGTTCTATTTTCATTCTTTCAGTTGTCCCGTGTTAAACAAACGTTGCTGCAGCAAGCCTACCTCAACCAAGATTTTCACTTTTGTATCACTGATTTTTTTAGTCTTGTAATCTGTGATTTATCCCGTACTGTATGCAATTTTCACACCACTTTCTTGCCGAAATACACAAAAGTTTCCTTTTTTCAGATATATTTGTTGTAGTTATGAAACATATTTCACATTTTAAATTAAACTTGTGTTTGTATGCATTATAAACTAGATTAGGTTCTCGTGGGGTATAGAAATTAAATGAAATATTTTAGTAGTTGTCCAGATCGCTTGTGTTATTCCAATACTTCGATTTATTGACTCGAGATTGTAAAAACAGTAACCCGTCGTATGGTCGTACCAATGTGCATACGCTGATCGTACGACATCAGAGCGTCGTATCGTTGTGAGTCGGAGAAACGGAAAACTTTTGGGGAATCCCCGATCGTTGTCGTATCGTTCGGCGGTGGGAATCGGCCTTTAAGGTTTGAATAATAAAGTTAAAGTTGCAGATAACTTTTTGATTGATGGCTCATACTTTGTGAATTTGAGTGTGACACACGCACTACTCATGTCACTGTAAGTCTGTGCAAAGTCGAAAACAGCTGTTCACAAGAATATGATGACCCAAACAACGTAAGAAGAGCTATTCCAAGCGATTTCATAGATTTGAAACTGATCGGAGGGCAGAGTATTCCATGCGTTCAGAATTTCATTTTCAGAGTTACTAGTGGCGTTTTCATTCATAATGAATGTAATTTACTATTTTTGTAACATTTTGGATGAGTACATCTTCTAATTTCCTGGTACTGTCTTTCGCACAAAGAGCTTCCCTGGTGTATAAGGACAATGGAACCGAACAACTTGACGTTTTATTTTATTTGCAAACAGCTTTACGAAACCAGATGTTGGCCCAACCATACTCGGTGCTCCGTCAGTAGTGATTGAAACTATCTTTTCAGGTGTGACACTTTGTGTCGTAAGGCACTAACTCCATCACAGCATTGTACATTATCTACTCCTTGTGTTCTTTCAGGTAGTTTCAGTAGTTCTTCTCTCATGGCGTCACCAGCAGCATAAATCATCGCCAATCTTGCATGATAAACACAGAGTAGCAAGAAGCTTTTTGTAAATCGGTAGTGAGTTGTAAACTTATATCCTGTGCCATTCTTGTGGCAGCTCGGAGATGCGTTGCAAAATTTCATGTCTATTTGAAAAGCTGTGAAAAATAGAATCACTTACAGCTAACATAGCTGATTTAATGAAATCCCCATCAGAAAGAGATTTACCATGTTTAGCGATACATAACGAAAATTGAAAGCTGGCATACTACGTCTAATAATTGGGTTTGGAAATGAAGTTTATAAAATTATTTCGCTGAGAATGATATTTTTTCAGTTCGTTTGCAAGATAATCCTGTTTTTCCGTTTCTTTCATTTCAGCAATATTTTTGTGGTTGGTTTCGAAATGCCGTTTGACGCTTGAAGTACGACAAAAACCACACTATCGCCACACAGGGTACACAACGCTTTTCCGTTTCGTTCAATGGGTCCAAATAATCGCCCACTCTCAATAACCTTCACCTTCTTTGTTGCATTCATTTCAGGGTACAACTTGCAAACTATAATTAAAAATAAACAAAAAGCTATGTTTAGTTTAGGCACATAACTGACGGTTTTAAACAGTCTGAACTGAATATAAATTCAAAGCCAATATATAACTGATCTTGAACATTTTGTTCGAGCTTTCGTCTACTTCTTACATTTTCAGAAACCAAGTGTAGCTGAACAAAATGTTCAGATCAGTTGTATTGCCCTTTAGTATCAAGCTGTTTAAATGTTAAATAAGTTAAGCTGAACTATGCTAGGCTAACTAACAGATATAATTAAAAAACCGCCTGGCTAGAGGACTGCTATATAGTGGTACACGACCTGAGCACCACTGTAAAAACTATAATTGCCTTGGTAAAATGGCACTGTGTCGTCATTGGCAGGTCCATACGTAATAATGGATTCATTATGTGATTGGAATCACTTGGCATCTTTTCAAGAACAACTAATCCGTGGAAATATTTAATAAAACGAGTGAGATAATTCCACAAGGGCTTTAATCGCAGCTGGTTTTGAATAAAGATAGGTTTAAAGTTGGCCGTAAGTTTGTAATAAAAAAAACATTTGTGCCGTTTTTTCGGGATGCGTCGCGTGCTAGTATTTATGATCTTGGTGCCATAACTCCAAAAATCTGTTAAGGGCACCTCTATGTATTTGACAACTAAGATTATTTTGTAATAATAATTAATATGAAAAGTTTGTATTTCCTATCTTCCGTTTTTGCAAAAGAGTCGTGCTTTCGTTATGAAGAATTGCATTACGTTTTTAGGGGTTAGATTACGAATCATTACGTACTTAACTTTCGTTTTAACACCATTGCACAAGGCATAAAAAGGTGAAAACGATTTTATTTAATCTCATAAATTGTAATTACCCAATCCCAAACAGCGTAAAAAAGTAAGGAGTTTTACGTCATTTAATGAATATGCTTGTACTTGCTGTGTTATTATAAATACAAACAAACACAAAAGGTTTACTAAATAGACATTCCAGTCAAATGCAGCGTGTATTAACGATGTTTAACTCTCTCTCGTCAGTAAAGTACCTTTATGTTCTAATTGCATAATTTACGTTTTGTACTTGTACACTGATATGCCAATAAGTTTAGAAATAGTCCTTAAAGACAAACGAAAATAAAATTTTATACAGTCACAAGGGCAGTGGAGGTCCGAATATCCTGCGTTTTGTTGTCTCCGAAGCAAAGTCGTTAATTACAGAATCCGAAGC
Organism: Ciona savignyi; assembly: GCA_000149265.1. Classification (NCBI taxonomy): domain Eukaryota; kingdom Metazoa; phylum Chordata; class Ascidiacea; order Phlebobranchia; family Cionidae; genus Ciona; species Ciona savignyi. Next base: position 299,533 of record CH002303.1, read on the forward strand.
CAATTGTTCAGAGACTTCACGATGTGCGTTTAAAGTTGCCAGATTATTTACTCGTAGTTTTGTCTGTGTGCTACAAAGGTAAGTAAGTTCTCAATCTGCGAAGCATCATGCTGAATGAACGTTCAGCCTCGCAAGTAGACGTTGGTTGGTAACAGGGCGTAAGTTGTGAGTGCTGCACGCAAATTAGGGGCCATGTAACTTACGTAAGCTTTCGTATTCAGTCTTGCAACGCAGTAGATTTTAACTAATATGTCCGTCCAACGTTGATCGTTTTCGAGCAGAAAGCCACTGTTTGCGTTCGCGGCCAAAATTGTTCATGTCCCATCCTTGTCGTTTCATTTTCAAGACTCCCTCGAAACAAGCTTTCGTAAACGAGATGGCGGAGGGTAGGTAGGATATCTTTCCAATAAAGACTTTGAAGCAGTCGACAAAACCTCAGAATATAGATTTTTAAAATACAGTTTAATTTCGTCATCGTTTGCATTATTAAAATGATGTTGTCCGCGTCCACGAGAAACCATTGGAGGAGCAAGCTTTAAAATTGTTGCTCGTCGTTCTTTTACGGCAGCTAAAACTCTTCAGCCATGTTGTCGCAGGCAGCATCTGCTGCAAGAACTCCGGCTAAATTTCCCACCAACTGAAACATTTTGCTTTTATTCTTTTTCCCATGGTGATACGACCAACAACAACCATGCACAGCATAATGAGTGCGTTTGTAGAGTTACTTACACGCGATACTAGATCGAAACTCGTTAAAACAAACTATTTCGTACCGGTCACGTTTACAGCTGTCACCGTTAAAATAGTTAATCTGTTCAAACTAATTCAAACATTATACCAACCAAACAAACCTTTTGTTTCTACATTGATATATATCTATCACCAAGAAGTAAATGCTTAACTAAAGGTAACTAACCATATTATCACAGCATTCACGGCATAATGCTACAGAATAAGTCAAAACATGTTCAACTGGACTGGTACTGCAGATTCATTAATTGCAAGCTGCGGAAAAAAGAGATGCATGTCACCTTATGTTTTCATCTGTAATGACCCAGTCTGAAAAATTATGCCACTGCTAAACTCGGAGATAGCCCATATTATATGCCCGCCGTATGCCACGAAATGTTACCTCGGTCCATGCCAGAGGTGGTAGCACCTGGCGGACTGGGCTTAAGTGGAATTTAGTACCAAACAGTTATGATTATGGCAACAGGCAAAGAGTTCTGTAATCAAAACTTTAACGACATATTGGAAGAGCCTCCTACTGGGCATGCTTTTTGTCCGTTATTTTAATTTTTAGGTAATAAAGTTCCTACGAATGGTGAACTTAATGGTCTGATATCTAGTGCAGTGTTTGTTAGTTAACCTAAGTGTGTATACCTTACAAATACTGTTGTAGTGCGCCCATTTTGTTACTCGTGGCGATACTTAATTGTTTGTGACCCATTCTTTGGAAATCGCTGGAAAGATTTAAAACATTTTTTAACTATTTTTTTCTTCACTCTTTGCCGGCGTTTCCTTACTTCCTGCCGCTTTCTCCGTACCTGCCAGCGCTGCCAACTCCTGCCCCTCCAGGCTATGATTTTTTGCTTATTAAGCCATCTGTAATGCTAATATATAATTAAACCCCAAACCCTAAATAAGAATACAATTGCTGTTTAAAAAAATTAAGAAAAATGGCAAATTGAAGCCTCTTAACACTAATTAATGTTAAACTTACTTTAAATTTGACGAGCCCTTGTTCGGGACGACAGCAGGCAGCAGCTACAATAACTTTTTAGCCACTGCTGTTTACTGTTATGTTTCCATTGTTAACTAAAAAAGATTATGCTTATTTTAAAATAATGACAAATGTTAAGGCTCATATTTATATTTATTCTGTTTTATATGAGTGTAAGCTACACGGCTCAACTTACCACCACGTGGTCGACTGGCTGCAGAGGGCGCTCCCGCCCAAAAAATATTTTGTCGTTCCGCATGAACAACTCTCTCCTACAAATTCCTCGATGCCATGCAGCTTCTACCTGTCGTTTGTTTATTTTTACTTTGATTGCCAACCAGCAGGATGTGTTATTTTTTATTAGTTTTCTAATTTTAAATGTTTCGATTCTATTTGAATAAGGATTAAGGGTTGTGTAACATCTGTAAATCCGTTTTGCCTCAAAATTAATGTTTTTTGAAACGTCTATGTTCATTATTGTGACGTCATTTTAGTAATTATTATTATGCTTTATATTTCCGCAACCTCGTGGTTTGCTTTCTTTTTTGTTCTGATTCCTCTACCGACACATTATACTGAAACAAGTTACCAAATTTGAATAGACCTATACGGAAAAACAGTTGGTAAGCAAATTGACTATTAATATTTGTTGTTTTATTTATGTCAAATTTGTATGATAGATAACCGCTGATCGCTGAACGCTCATCCAGTAAATAAAGTACCATCCATCAACCAAGTGAGATATCAAGAGTGCGGGTCAGCGCGTTAACGCTGTTTCCCATGTTAAGGACTCGGGTGTTTAATTAAGTATAGATCGCACCAGATAGAGGCCTTACAGGTTGTATACTATAACCTGAACTGCTGTATCATTTCTCGTGCTCGAACGCTTGTATTCTTGGGCTTCCCTAGTTGATCGAAACAGCTGGAGTTTTTCCGGATAACCGGTCTCATACTTATCACTTAATTTTTATATGCAACTATCATCATTTTATTCACTATTCAAGATACTACTATACTTGTAATGAAAAGCTACGCGAATATTAAAATTGAATTTGTAAACAAAAATTGAAGAGAAACTATTCCAGCTGTTTTTTTGTTTTGTTTTTAAATCTTTGGTAACTGCCCTGTTACAGATACAGGGAATAAGACATTCTTAAGAAATTAAGTGAATGTCTAAAATGTCAGTGTTTTTTTTTTAAGGTTTCGCTTGATGACATCAGTCAGCTTCATGGGACTTGTTTTTTCTGTTCCACCACTGTTATATTGTGGTGTGGTTGACTGCCACCACCTGAATATCGGTGTTGTTCATCACCAAAGTCGAGTTAAGAACGGCCAAGCGGATTTTGTTGTACGCTCGAGAGACGAGCATCCATCTGTCCACCCGTTTACCGCCGTCCACGACTCGTCCGGGATACTTCTGACACAGTCGCTGCATCATGCTGTCACAGTAACGGTTACAGTCCGGCCACTGGGCCGGACAGCCGTCGCTCAAGAACCCCCTTCGGATGCTGTCTATCCCCGCGGTACCAGCCGCTAGCGAACTTCCTTTTCTGTTCCGGAAGAGTCGGGACAGTTCGGTGTTGGGGTGCAAACTGAGTGGTTAACGTCTAACAGTTCATTTTCCAGTTTCCTATCGTTTTTCTAGTTCCACTTTTATTTGGTTAGTTTTCTTGTACTCTTCCGTTTCTATTTTCATTTTTTTCATTTTGTAAATAATATTTCTCAACCTTTTTTTCAATTTTCGGTTGCTGGTCCTGAAACACAAACAGTTTGGTAAATGCGAAGTGTAAGACTAAATCTCGGCTTCGTACAACGAACAATGCACTTACTTTTGTATTGTTTTGGTGGGTATTTTTTGGGGGCTCTTGGGTGGGCGTCGTCGGTTCATGGGTGTCGGCATCGATGTGCCAACACCCATGAACACGACTTTGCCGATTCTGGCGTTTCCAAAGTTGACTCTGCGTGGTTGAGGAAAGATTTAATCGAAATTCTAACACGAATCACAACCCTAAAACTATACAGACGCACTTACGTTGGTTGGGGCATTTTTTAGTAATTTATTACAATTTTTTTTAAATCCTATCACCTGAAAGCAAAAACAAAGCTGTTAGTCACTTAAGCAAGCGCAGCAGTAACATCTTTGCAGTCAGAGCGAACGGTGACATTCGCCGAGTTGCTTGTATCATCCGGTTACGGATGCGCATACCAGAGATGTAGGTTCAAGCAACTGCCCTGTTACGGATACGCATACAGGGAACAAAACATTAACAGCTAAAACATTCTTATAACACTAAAAAGTCAGTGAATGTCTCATGCCGTGGTGTTTTCCTTTTTAGCGGCCAAACGTATTTGACGCTTGGCTTTTGCTTCGATCAGCCATTCTTCCTTGGTGACTGAAAATGCTTTCGGGCAATACCAACTTCCCATAGTATTGGGTGTGGTTTTCTTTGTCTCGAACTTCGTTGCACTTTCGACAGGTCGTTGGCTTTGTCCGAGCAGCGTTTCGACGAACCAACTTTCCCTTCCAAGGAATCTTTTTCCCGTTTTGTCCGATACCAATTGGTGGAGCGGGACGCAGTTTGTTGCGATGGCTGAACGTCACAAAGCATTAGCTGAGGTACGGTCGGTGCCGGATTAACCACAGCAAGAAGATCACTATCATCGAATTTTGGCAACGGCCAGGTTGAGGTTTTGCTGCAACCAGCGGTTGTTCGGCCACGAGACGTGGTGGCGACAGCCGGATGCCTTGTTTAATGACAGCAGCTTCATGGGACTTGTTTTTTCTGTTCCACCACTGTTTTATTGTGGTATGGTTGACTGCCACCACCTGAATATCGGTGTTGTTCATCACCAAAGTCGAGTTAAGAACGGCCCAGCGGATTTTGTTGTACGCTCGAGAGACGAGCATCCATCTGTCCACCCGTTTACCGCCGTCCACTACTCGTCCGGGATACTTCTGACACAGTCGCTGCATGCATGCTGTCACAGTAACGGTTACAGTCCGGCCACTGGGCCGGACAGCCGTCGCTCAAGAACCCCCTTCGGATGCTGTCTATCCCCGCGGTACCAGCCGCTAGCGAACTTCCTTTTCTGTTCCGGAAGCGACCACGAGTCAAGGCAGTTCGGTGTCAGGGTGCGAACTGAGTGGGTTTCCTGCAAAAAGGTAAACCGCAATTAATAAGAAAACAATAAGAATTAACGTTTACTTACTTGTCGTAGTCTGACAGGTTGTTCCACAAGCGAATGATTTCTTCAGCTTCCACGTTACTGATCGGTCGTCCCGAGTCAGACAGTTGAAGAAGAAAACTGGCCAACTCCTCGACCTTTTCGTATCCTCCTACCGTATCGCCTGCCCCCATGGTCTCCTCGGCAGGTGAATGAGGAACTACATCGTTCTCGGCTTGTGGAGGAACAGCAACGACGTCAGAGGGCGTTCTCGATTCCGGAGCATCGACTGTCGCGGTCAACTGGACATCGATCACCAAGTCAACGTCGGGGACAGTTGGGTCACCCGATTCGTCAAAGCCTTCGTCTGTTGTAACCTCCACGTACCAGTCAACGTCGTCCTCGTCCGTTTCGTCGATCGCGGAGACGGCATCGAGCAAACACCTCCCGGTTTGCTGGTAAAGGTACTCCACGCCGATCAGTTCTCCAGTGTAGCTTCGAGACGATTTGCAGTATACAAACTCGCGGTCGGTCGACATCGCTTGTTTGTAAAGCAAATTAGCAACCCGCTTCATTTGTTCCGAGTAGGAAAACGAGCCAACAGACGTAAACGAGGCCGTATCGGCCTCTCTCGCCCGATCAGCATTCCACCTGGATAAACCATCCAGCAGGTACGCTTGAAAATACACGTCGCTAGCTCTGGTTCCAGGTACAAATCTTTTCACGTGTTCGTGAAAAGACTCAAGAGACGTTGAACCCCTGGCGCACCGGTAAACGGGCAACACCACGTCACCAACGGTCTGTGTGCCGGTCTTGGTGTAAAGCTGTATATCTGGAGGGTATTGAATGCACGGAACGTGGCGCACCTGGGATTTCCAGACATCTTCGAGACAGTCGACCTTAAGCAAGGGCACTCCTGTCGTGTCACACGCAGCAGAAGACGAATACGCTTCGAGCAATTTCTCGATCAACTCCTGGGTCTTCTCGGCTCCGCGGGTTCGCCGACGACAATGAAGATTTCGCTCACGCTTTGTCAACTTTTGGCGCGCGTCCTGCATCGTACTGTTATGTATACCAGCCGATATCATTTCTCGCATCCTTGCTCTAGAGAGTCGGTCCATATCCTCTTCGTCATACTCGAAAATACAAGCAGATAGCTGCGACAGAAATTCTCCGTACAGAGGATGACTTTCAGTAGTGCAGCACGAGGCCAATCTGTTATCGCCCACACCCCATTCATTTTTTCTAGAACTTTGGAACAATTTCGTGCGATCTACTTTTTTTCCTCTGAAAACGTGTGTACGTAGCAAGCATAGCCCAGATCGTTCGTTCTCCATTAGCCAACAAAAAGACTTTCCTGTGTACGCCCCGAAATAAATTTCGTGCTGCGATAAAATGTTTTCTTTCGTTTCAACAGCACCCAGAGCCCTCACTTGGTCAATTGCTTTCTTGCGTACCTCCATCGCAGAAGGGCACACGCAATGACTTTTGTTCGAACGCATATTCTTGGGCTTCCTTAGTTAATCGAAGAACCACCTTTCACCAGCTTTAGTTTTTCCGGATAACCGGTCTTATACCACTTTATTTTTATATTCAGATATCATCATTTAATTCACTGTTTAAGATGATATACTTGTAACGTCGGTGATGGACGAACTTGCCCAAAGACGCTGGTGATGGACGCTTTCAGCTCGACCGATCGGTTCAGAACGTCCTTTGAATACACCATTCGTAACCACTTTGCTATCGGCACCATGCGCTGCGTCGGTGGTTAAAGGAAACGCTGCGACCAATCCTTTTCGTTATGCATTTAAAAATGGCATTGATCACTCAAGTAGTGCACTGGTATCTTTGTAGCCATTTTTCGGCGTGCCTTTCAGTCAGAGTTTTCTGCAATTGGGTGGCGCTATTTCCCAACCCACGCTGACGCATGAGAGTAACGACACCCAAATCGCAAGCTAGTTGGCGTGTAAGTATAGCCGGGAACTGGTAAAATCTTCCAGGATCGAGCTGACAGAGTATGTCATTCGACCAAATGATCTCCCGCTTACGACATTCCAAATACTCGCCATTGCAGCGAGGGCACGCAAGAAAGAGAGGTCGTTGTACGTATATGGGTCGTAATTTATTAGAGTGCCATTCAAAATTATTTATTCTGTTTAAAGTTATGATTATTATTAAGCGTTGGTTATTTCATGGATCATATTTTTGACAAGGATAGTGAGTATACTTAATGATACTGATTGCATCGATTTTGTGTGTTATCCAGTAATGTTATATATCCACACGGTGCGTCTTTTGGATACATAAAATAATATCGACATTATTAATTTGTATATAGTTGCTTATTTATATTATTAATTTTACTTTTTAGACCATTAACAATTGATTGATGGTTGCAAGATTTATTGGATATGCATTAATTTTGTTTGTTTGTTGGTGTTTCGAAACACTGCTGTTGGCTTTCGTCGTATCTTATTTTCTTAGGTGAATAATGAATTTTCGTTTTTCAATTCAAAAAATTATAGACTTTACACGGTAGACGGTTAGGAGTTTAGCTTTATTATTAAATTGTTTCACTCCGATAACGCAACGGTTTATAATAGTTACTACTGTTTTTAAAAAATAACCAAAAAAAAGGCGTTACGAGCTATTTTATAATTATTATTGCGTTCTTGATTATTAAAAAAATATTTAATATTTTTATTGTTTAAGTTTATATAATTTTTTCTAGGGTATTACATTATTATCATTTTTAATAATTTTATTAATATACGATTGTTGCATTAGGATATTATATATGGGTTGTAACTTTGGGTCTGGGTTCTGATAAGTTTATGGAGGTTATTAGGGTTAATGCAATTGGGTCTAGAGTTTTGTATATAATACGGGGTTTATTGATTTTATGGTTGATCCGAGTTGGAATCTAAACCATTCATGCCAGAGTTGTGATATTAACTTTAGTTTTGGTATTTAAACAAGTCGGGTTAATTTTGCCGCGATTAATTTTATTTTTATGTCGGGAGCTGCACACCCTCCGCTTATTTTGGGAGCAATTAATATTTTTCTTTTAATTCCTTCTAATTTTGGGGGGAACCATATCAATTTAAAAATGGACCTAGTTATTTCTTTTTTGAAAATTTTCGGGAGTATTATATGACTACCTATGTGGAGTAATTGGGGAAAAAATAATGTATTTATTATGGATACTTTACCGGCAATAGTTAATTTTCTACTACAGTGTTTATTTATAATATTATTAATAGTTTTTTTGGACTTTTTCCAATTTTTCGTTATAGTTTCATATTTAAAACTAAAGAAAATTCCAAGGATTTTAATAACGTCTACAACTTTACTTTGATTAATAAATTCATATTCGGATATATAATTATTAATATTAGGTACGTTAGTTATAATTTGCGTCTTGTCCTTATTAATTTTTTGTCCCGGTGCTTTTTCATATTCTCGTAATTCCATTTCTATATATTTGATGGATTTTTATGGTCATTAGTAAAAGATAGTCAAGTCGTCCGCATATTGTTCTAATTTGTAATTAATATCGTAAAGTTTGTAGCCACAAATATTTGAATTATTATTTATTTTGCGAGTTAAGATTTCGGTTCCAATTATAAAAAGAGACATGCTGGTGGGACAGCCTTGGCGGATCCCTCGGACTATATTAATTTCGTTCGTGAATGCGCCGATTATTTCTATTTTACTTGTTATATATATTAGTATACATTATTTTAATCCAGTTGATTAATATTTGGGGATATTAAGTTTTACGAGTATATTAATTAAGTATGCATGATTAATTCTATCAAACGCTTTTTCATAATCTAGTCCTATCTATTATTGTTAATTGCATTGCACTTTGGACATTGTATATACATTGGCTTATTGAGCGGCCTTTTTTTACACTTATGCACATTTTGATTATTGCTTATAATTTGTTTTAAAATGATTTCAAGTCGATTATTAATTATTTTACTTATTATTTTATAATCGGTATTGAGCAACGAGATTGGTCGCCAATTTTGTAGATCATGTTTATCGCCCTTTTAAAATATTAATTTAGTTATTGCCGATCGCATTGTTTTAGGCATTATTTTTTTATATATATATTATTTAATACTTACTTCCTCCAAATCTGCGGTGAGCGTTTTCGCAAATTTTTGGTATAATGGGGGGGTTAGACCATCTTCGCCAGGTGAGAGCTGTTTTTATTTAGTGATTCTATGGCTATTTCATTTTTCGAGATTGGCTGGTAGAGCGATTTAATTTCGTCGGTGGATAGTGAGATAGGTGCCAAGTTATTTAAATATTCCTTTTGATTAATTACGGTATATTCATGACCCCATAAGTGATTATAAAAATGATAGGCTGCGTCTAATGTTTCTTCTGGCATTTTTGTGGTGCTATTATTATGAGTTTTTAATTTATAAATTCTATCGCGATTTTGGTGCTGGAAAAATCTTTTGTCGGGGTTTCGTCATTCTCAATCATTTTAATTTTTGAACGAATTTTTATTTAGGTTGCTTTCGTATAATTCTACGTTATTATTTAGTCTCTGTAGAAGATTTTGAGATTCTTTTCCGACGTCATTTTTAACTGGTTAATCGGTTTCGCACTTGTTCTTCTTTAAAGCCAGCCGCTTTGGAGGTAGGTAAGTATTAAATATGTTAATTTCTATATAAGTATTACTTATGTTGTTTATCTTATTATAATATTATTAGATATAATATGATGATTTTAAAACGTTTAAATATATATTTTTTAACTAAGATAGCTGTACCTTTACGGAAATGATTAGAATGAATATTATTTGGAGGGATTAAGTTTAAGAAGATCGTGCAGTTGGGAGAGAGCTTATAATTTCTCTGAGATAGTTTGAGGTAAGCAGTGAACTTCTTGTATACATAATATGTCGATATTATTTTGATTTATATAATTACTAATTTAATCAAATTTGGCCTTTAAACCATTTATTTACGTTAATTGTTCCAATGACATAATGTTGTGATCCATGGCGTACTTATAAATTGTAGGGTGTCAGTGTTTTACTAGAATTTCCATTGATTGGTTACATTGTTAAAAAAACAGTTATGGTGTTCCAGGTGGCATTTCTGCTGGGCAGTGTCGTCGCTTCTTCGCTGGTGATCCTTCTCGATTAGTCGAACACCTTTGAGAGGAGAGCGACTGATCTACGTGGATGAGGTGGCAGGAACGTGTCCGGTAAGCTAACCGTTATGTCATTTTGTTTTGGGGATGTTGGAAACTCATTTTCTGGTTGGTTTGACTCACAGAATGATCTGTGAGCTTCGTTGATTTCTCTCATAAGGTTCTCTCATTCTATTTCGTCTGTTTTAGTTTGTCTTGTTTTTCTAATTCGCTGTGATTTTGGAGTGGAATTCGCCTCTACATCATTAGCAGTTATGGATGTTCTTTCAGCTTCAAATAGTTCCGTGATCGGGACAAGAGATTCTTCGGATGTGTATTCTATTTTGGAGCTGGAATGTTTTGGCGATGACCTTTTTTTGGGTGAGTTTTTGACCATTTGTTTTCCTTGATGTGCAGTGCTGAGACTAGGAAACTGGGAGACACTATGGATGTCAAAGTTGTGTTGTTGATCTTTTATGATGGTGTGCCTGAATTGTTCGATCGTTGATTAATTGGTGGTTGGTTGGCATGATGGGTTTCCTTATTTTGTAAAATTGTAAATCGGTTTGAGATTGGCAATTGGGGAGATTGAATGTCCGGTGGGATTTCTTTTTTTATTGTCCAGGTGAAATGTGGTGTAGTTGGTACTTGGGTGAATTCTGCTTCGTCTGGATTCACAGTTCCGGAGAATGTGTCCATTGCATTTGCAGAACGAGCATTAACCTTTTTTGGGCATTCAGGTTGTACATGCCCTCTCTCCTTACAGAATCGGCACAAGAGTAGATTGCTTTCACCGGGTCTTGTAACCGTAATCCATTTACCGCTGATTTTAATTAATTTGGGTATGTTGTTAATATTTAGTTTGGTGAAATGAAGATTTACCCATTCATTTTTTTTGAAATTTCGGTGGGTGCTTCTTTCAATTGAATCAAGTTTTAACTCCCCACTTGTAGTTCTCTAATATTTGTTTTAATTTTGAATCTTTAACAAAGGCAGGAACTGGGTGAAAAGGATAGATAGATCGTTTCCAGTGGGGGCGTTGGCAATGTAGCAATAATTTTCATCGTGTTTTCTGAGGCGAATCTTATTTCGTTTTTTGTTTTAATAAGACTATTGCTTCTCAAAATCATAGGTCTTGTTGTGAATCGCTGGGTTATTTGTGTATATTATTCGTTTTCATACCATAGTTTTGTGTACTATAATATATGTAAACCTGTTTTAGGTGAAAAAAAAAACGATTTGTGTCTTGGTGCAATGTCTGCTGTTTTTATTATAAACGCGGCCCATTTAACAAAGTAAAAATAGCCGTTCGTCCACACCTCATCCGTCCCTGTGACATATATTTTATTTGGTATATATTGTCGTTATTTTATGAACAAAAAAACAACAAGCAGAATGTAATGAACTTAACGTACATACATGTATCTAGTCAATATCAGAAATCAGTCCCAGTCAAAAATGGCTTGCGTAATCCTTATTTATTGTTTAATTGACTGTTGTTCTAAAAACAAAAGGAAACGCAATATGTTAACAATGTAAGAACAGTCAACTCCTACTAAGCCGTTAAGTAAATGTGCCACAAAATAAATAGCAGAGGTCGAACACCCAGAAGCCGCGTATAAATAATTACTGCCAACACGGGCGTGCGTAAAAAAGGTGATCAACTGAAATTACGACATTCTCCTCGTCTGAATAAAAATGCACAATCGTTTGTCGGGTCGAACGACGTAACCCAGAAGGGTTGGTTATCTTCACTTGATTTGGTTTAATTCGACCGTTTCATCAACTGTATCATGTGCGTCAGTCTCATTCGTCAATTCCCCCGGCTGTGAATTTGCTTCTAGTAATGGTACTGGTAAACCTCAGCGGGTTTTTTTAATCAGTTCTGTTCCATTTCTTTGACCCGTAGGCGCCAGATCTCTGACACTGTAGTCTCACGGCCGCTGGGAAATCGAACCTGTGCATGTTTTTGGAGTGGCATGCAGTAGTTCAACTTCGTTTACCAGTGGGTCGTGTTTACTATGCCGTACGTGACGCTTCAGCAAAACCGGTTCTGGATATTGCTTAACCAACCAGGTGGGTAAAAATGGCAAAGAGAGATTTTAATTGGGAGGTTGAACTGAAAGTTGATTTTGTATCAGCCGAAAATGTATGTCAAAAAGTTTCCTACAACGCAGTGTTGATAAAAAAGCTTTACTTGGTTATTTTTAAGCTCAGTGAAAGCGGTTTAAAACTTGTCAAACAGTGTTGCAATGAATTGAGCAGCCAGAGATGCAAATAAAATAGTTTTTCACTACCAAAAATACTGCAACAAAGCATTTTCTTTGTTTTGTGATGCAAGTACCAGTAATTTAGTTGCAGCTAAACAAACAAACACCTTTTGCAAATTTTAAATTGTATTTGAAACCACAAGCATCAAAAAAAAGTGGTGGGCGTTCTGTATTTTTTAACCCATTGTTGCCTTTTATGTTTAAACCTTTCTCGCATCTGTTCTATCCCCCGACTTTGTGTTCGACTTTGAGATTATCATTACACGACGAGACCTGCTCGAGAGTGGTCGCATGTTTTTTGTTCTTGAATTTACGATAGCATACGACTGCAGGCCTGGTATTTGGTGGGCCGCTAGAGTTTACATAGCTAATCCCCACAAGTGGTGACTCCCGCATCGTTTATAGAGCACGCGACCAGATATATATAACGAGCGAGCATTCTTAGTCGAGAGTAGCGCGACAACTATACGCAAACATACCGACGGAGCTCACTTTCCCCCATAAAACGGA
>CH002303.1:316139-343601 GCA_000149265.1 Ciona savignyi
GTAAAACATAAAAATATTTTGAACAATATTTGTATACGATATGCTACAAATAATTTATTATTTTGGTAATTTTATCGATTATTTTTCCACTCTTCATGTACGTTCGCCGAACTTAACACGTAATCAAAAGAGTAGAACAATTTGTTTAAAAATATGCGTTATTTTTGTAGAACAGTTTTTCAAGCAACTAAGTGAACATTTTATATGTATAAAATTGTTTTGGAAATATAATGTTTTGTTTTATAAATTCTTATTGAGAAACACTTTTTCCCCCGCGCATGAATGTGTCGTTCGCGCTTATTTGTGTCGTATTGCATCACGTGATCTGTTTCTTACCGCCTTCACACTTGCGATATGAACCAGTAGCGTGTGGTGTGTGACTGTTTAAAGTTATGGAAATGTTTATTTAAGTTTTCTTGTCCAAAGAGATGCGTCTACATGATTTGAAGATACTAGGTACGAAATTAGAACTACAATGTTACTGCTAAGAGCGACAATAATGAGATACGGACGCTAGTTGATTAACAGCTAATCATTAGCCTAGCGAAAGTGATTAATAAAAAGTGTGTAGTTCCATATTTCCCCTTTTCAGTTTAGTAGTCTAGTGCGTGTACTGACTGCTATTGAGCTATCGTTTATACGTTATAGCCTGTAGATTAATTGGGATAAAGGGTTAGAGGATAGATAGTTCATGTTTTATCCCCAAAGATGGAAAAAATGCAGGATAGTTATCATATGGTGTTGTGTGCCTTATTAATAGTTTCACGCTTACTATATTTAGAACACTTAAGTACCGTACGCTCGCTATGGCAAGTATTAGAATATTAAAGACCACGTTTGATAAGCTAACATCCGGGATATAACATAGACATCGTATACAAAGAATCGGAATAGCCCGCTTTTACAGTCACAACACTACATATGGCCCAGAATGTAGACTGATATCAGGATCCAAGTTAGAAAGTTTGAATTATCTAACAAACAACACCTAAGCTCCTTTGATAAACTGCCAATGTCCGGCCCGATGGTCTAGCGGTTAAGTGCGTCGCCTTTCAATCGAAAGGTTGCAGGTGCGAAACTGGTCGCTAGCTAGTCGGTTGTGTCCTTGGGCAAGGCACTTTACGGACATTGCCTGAACCCAGCGGATTAATGGGTTCTACCAAATTGTAGGAACGTGTCTATCATATACAACACACTGTAATAGCTCCGGTAACCCGACGATGGGCGCGAGGTGATCTGACGATTGCCCGTGTGATAACCCCTGGGGTTTTCCCATTCACGGGGATAAACATGAATATCCTATCCTATCCTATGCCAATCAAAAAACAATTTTTTACAATCAATAATTTGGAATACAGAATTTCGAGCCGCTCAGTAAAGAGAAAGCAAACAAACTTTTTTTTTAATACTACAGAAATTATATTGCCTATATGTTTGATAAAATAATTGTGATTTTTGTTTTGTACAAGTAAACCTATTTGCTCAATCATGAGCGCTTCCTTAATTTTGAATTGGTAGAATAAAAAAAATTCAAATTAGTTTAGTTTTAGTTTAGTTAATTTTTTGTTTCAACGATGAAAACACGAAGCCGGACTATCGGTAAAAATTTGGAAAACGGGAAAAAACGGAAAAACGACAGTCGTTACGCATACACGTCTAAAAAAAGAAATAGACTATTACAATTCTGTATAATTTGACGTGGCCGCTAAACCTAATTAAAAAAATATTAAAAATAATTGTTTATAAAATAAAAATTGCACTAAGCTCTCGAAGAAAAGTGTGCGGTAAAGCGATCCGTGCAATGGGGGAGTCGGCTTTAGGAGAAAGGGGTGGCCCGGAAAGTGTGGGCCGCAGTGGAAAAAGAAAAACCCCAAAAACGAAATTCCACTGAAAAGTTTCAAGTGCAACACTTACCAAGGCATTTAAAAGTATATTAATTAAAAATGAAATACATAAATAAATAATTAAAATTAATTAGAAAAAAACATTATTGTGCAAAACAATATTGCACTTTAAGTATGCATAACAATTATGCATAGTACAAACAATAAGTAGGCAAAGACTGCCTAACTGACAAAACTAATAAACTATGCAGCAAGTTCCGGAAAAATAAATTCTTGAGATGATGATTTATAGTGACGCCACAACAACAGAAGAGCCTCCTGCCGTCACTAGATCTCCCAATGCTCTGAAAAATAGAAAATCTGGACAGTAGGGTTCTTAAATAAAACAATAGCATTCTAAATACAAGGTAACTGTTAGGGCACGCTAAATTTAAACATCAACAAAAAATCCACTTCAAAATATTATTGCCATCGGCTTACCATGTAACAGTTACAGCCTGCGGTGTAATATGGTGGAACGAATTGGTGAGTAATCATGTGGACAAAAATAAAGTGGTGTATTAAAAAATGAAAAAATAACATCTATTGCAGGTGTTACATTAAAAGATTGAGGTGATGCAACAAAGAATAAAACAAATCAAAACATGAAAAAGTTAGAAAAGAGTGGTAGAACAAAGGGTTAAATATACTAGTGGTGTGATAGTAAGAGGGAATTTAAGAATGGGTTCGGATATTATAAGAATAAGCTTAGATATAGATAAGATTATTTAACCAAGAATTATTTTACTGAGATACAAGGAATTGTAAAAGTGGGCCATTATAAGGAAGGGTATGAAAATCATATGATATTAAATAAATTAACAATGGTTAAGGAAGAGGGTGAGGATTATCCAAGAGGTTTTGTTTTACTACTTTATATCACGGATAATAGTGGGAAGTTGGTGCCAGAGTTTGGGGCCAATATATTTTATGGATTGCTGGGTGGTGGTTTTACTGCAGTATGGAATTATAAATCGGGATTTTTGTCTGGTCGACATGCCTGATGTCATTGGTTTTAACTTAATACACTGTAAAATAGAAGGGGGTACATTGTGGTGTTTACATTTGTACATAATAGATAATATTTCAAGCTTGTGCATGTCATGTATAGTTAAAAAAACTATGTTGTTGCATAATTCTTTCTGTGTTTTCCTGTTTTCCAAGGTTAAAAATATCATTCGTATATGAAGTTTATTTAGTAATTGATTGTTGCCATAACACCAGGTGCAAATGCAGTATGTGATATAATGTGATCAGTGATGGGCGGTCAATTAAATGTTTAATTTTACGTATCATGAGCATATTTTGGTGTTTAATTTTTTAATCAGTGTTAGCATGTGGGGTTTCCAAGACAAGTGTTCATTAATAGTCAATCCCAGGAATTTAAAAGAATGAACTTTTTCAATTGGATAATTGTTTATCACTATGGGGGGAGGTTGTGGCACTGGTTTGGTAGAGTTGGAAAAGTACATATACTTGGTTTTATCAATGTTCAAAATTAATTTGTTTGTACAGAGCCAGGAAGATACTCTACCTAAGTCATCATTAACATTTTTATAAATTACAGATTGCTTAACACCAGGTGTAAAAATACTGGTGTCATCAGCAAACATTATGGTTTGGCTGTGCTTAAGGCAATTTGGAAGGTCATTTATATATATAAGAAATAATAGTGGCCCAAGGATTGATCCTTGAGGCACACCAAGTTTTACAGGGTTCATGTGAGATGATAAAACTCCATTAAAGTCTACTATCTGTTTGCGATCGGACAGGTAACTGCCGAACCAATCAAGTGCAACACCTCGGATACCGATATGGGACATTTTACTAAGTAAGATTCCATGGTCAATTGTATCAAAGGCTTTGGAAAGGTCAAGAAAAACACCAATAACTGATTTCTTTTTTTCTAATTGTTCATTTACAATGTTAACCAACACATTACAAGCATCGCTGGTTGAGTGCCCTTTTCTAAATCCAAATTGTTGATTGTTAAAAAAACAATTTCGTGTTAGAAAAGCACTAGTACTATTGTAGATAATTTTTGAAAATGAAGGTAATATACTTATTGGCCTGTAGTTAAAGTAGGCTTGCCTTTTTTAAAAATTGGAATAACCTTAGCAATTTTAAAGGCATTGATATATTCTCCAGATTGTATAGAATGGTTGAAGATATGGGATAGAGCTAGCAAAATGTTTTCAGGGGTTGATTTAATTAGCTTTGTTGGGATTTGGTCCATACCGCTGCTTGATTTGGATTTTAGATCTTTGATAATAGTTCTAATTTCAGATGGACTGGTGGGGAATAAAACATGGAGGAGGGTGACTGAGTTCCCAGATAGTCAGTGTGATGACAGAGCGATTTTGGAATTTGTTTTACCAACCCACCAGATGCAACATTTGAAAAGTAACTATTAAAGTGGTTGGCAATGCACTTTGGATCACTTGTGCGAACACCATCTACAAAAAATGACCTTGGGTTTTTGGATTTAAGTCTACCAAGTAAATTGTTTATGGATCTCCAAGTGGCTTTCATATTTTTTTTTATTAAAATCAAAATATTTTCTGTAATGAGCTTTTTTTGACTCCAGGATTTTTCGATTGTAAATATTTCTTGCAGAATGATATTTTAATTTGGAGTCTTCGGTTTGTTTTTGAATGAATTTTTTGTGAAGTTTCTGTTTAATTTTGTTCAGTTTCTGGATGTCTTCACTAAACCAAGTGTTGGATTTATCACTGGTAATTAATTTTAACCAAGGGAAAAAAACTACTGTCAAATTTAGTATTATACAAAGTCATTAATTTCGAATAAGCAATATTTGGATCTGATTCATAATAAATTGAATCCAATTCCATAGTTTTTGGATGGCAGTATTAAAGTGGGACATATTACTTTGACTAAATATTCTTGATTTTGATTGTATTATACTGGATTTATTATCTGTTTTAGTGTTTAAGGACATTATGACAGGTAGATAGATGATCAGATATACTGTCTGTTAATATGCCAGCTCTTATGAATGAAATGTCAATAGTTGTTGTCCAAATATGGTCAATTGCAGTTGCACCCGAGTCCGTAATCCGGGTTGGTTTATTTATAATGGACTGGTAACAATTTTCATGCATTACATCTTTAAAATTACTGATATGGTTGTTTGTTATTTCCAATTAAAAGGTGATAATTAAAATCACCAACTATGAGGCATTGTGTTGTGCGTGTCTTGTTTCAATTTTTTCAAGCAACTTTAATAAATTTTCTAGGAAGAAGGAATTTGATTCAGAGTCCGATCTAGGTGGCCGATAAATAACACCACAAATTAAGGATGATTTTGAATTTGATGTAGACTGGGGTAATAAATTAGGAAAAGTTACAAAAAGGGACTCAAAAACCCTCTCCTCCATAACTGATAGGCATTCTTTTGTAGCGACCTCATGTGTTACATAAGATTTACGATCCCATCAGCTGGCATTTGCGCTGACATTCCAGCATGTTGAAATATCATTATTAGGTTTACGATTATTACCGCAGCTGTCGTACTTTGCCTATATAAGTTTATTTTACTTTTGCTTGGAAAAAGGGGAGAGAGAGAGTGCTAACGCATTAAGTAACATCTTGTATGTGTCTATACTGAAAGTTTTATCTGGAATCTATATCGTTTAAACATCTAACGATTTAACTCGCAATTGGGTACCAAGTTAATCGCCTCAATTGCTCAATACAATTGATGTTATAAAACTACTGAGGATTTGATCGACGAACCACAGAAGTCAAGGATTCGTTTACGCAGAAAACCTCAATTAATTAGCGCGCCTCCGAGAGTCGAGATAGCGCGTAGGGAATCGCAGATCGCATCAGGTGTTGTAACCGGCTTACCTGGGTGCCTACAAGAAACAATCTAGCGAAATAGGCAGCGACCTGCAACCGCTCCCTACACTTTAACATGAAAATCTAGGTCAGATCTAATGTACATTCCAACTCCACCACCCCTGTATTCAGTCCGGCTGTTGCTAACGAAAACATAACCGGGTAAATTTGAATATTGCCCTGTTTGGTTTCCAACTATCCATGTTTCAGTTATTGCAATAACTTCAGGTTTGAATTTAAGAGATATAATACTAAAGCTTCCAGTTTACTAAAGTTATGAGGATTTGCCAAAGATCTAATATTCAAACTCAGGGTGGAAAACTTTATCTAACACATCGTCATCTAGATAATTAAAAAAAAGAATTTAGATTTGGGTAGTAGAAGCGAAAGTTCAGAGTTGGAAATCTCATGAAAAGGCAGGTGTGACTCCCAGTTGCAATGTGAAATATGAATATTCTTTTTAATATTATTTGCATTAAGGCTTAGATGGGTATTCTTTAGACAATTCAAGTGTGAGTTTGAGTGGCAACTGTCATAAAAAAACAAAATTTTGATTAATACGGATTAGCTTGCTGCATATCAGACATGTTTTTCTTTTGGAAGGTGGCATACAGGATGTTTAAACTGGCCAATTTAAATATACCAAATAATAGTATTGACTAAGTGGAACCAGGTGTAGAAGCTAGGATATTAGTAATATCAGATAGTCTATGGAGCACTTGCCTCTTGTTGTTATGCATGATGTAGACAGACAGCCCCGTTGTTGGTCCACACGCTTCGAAAACCAAACACCTCCTTCCTTGGCTTTCTCCACGATCCGGAGCCGTCTTGCTGTCAATGATTCGGTTATTGCCATCTTCGTTCCCTTCAGGCACCTCTTGGAATTGAAGATGTCATTCCGAACCATTCTTCGGACGAACTTCACAATAATTGGGGTCCGGTTTTCTTTTGTCGGCAGCACATGCGCGATATCCATTTCTGCGGGAACAATTGGATACGGTTAATTCATTTTGTTAAAAATGTATTTCAAAAACTGGTCCCTGTTATTCGGTATTCCTTGGCAGCCATGTAGTACGAGGCAGTTTCTTCTTCCATACATACTGCTCTCCAATCCATCTCTAACCGTTCATCGGTGCGTTCAATCAGGGCCTTCAGTTCTTTAAAGGAGGCCTCCAATGCGTTGAGAGAGGATCTCATCTCTAAGATCTCTTTCCTTTGATCCGATAAACCTGCAATGTTTAGGGATGGAGCAGTATCTGGTTCTTTTTCAAACCTGGCCTCAAGTCCTTCTTGCTTACCCTTAAACGCAAGCATTGTTTTCTCCATCTTTGAAAGCTTCTCCATCAGTAGAGATTCCCTTTTTCGGTTTCAATAATACAGTTTTTTAAAAGGCCAAGTTAACAAGTTTTCCTATCCTTGCATTCACCTTATTCAAATAGAATGTTATTTCTAATAGACATCCCTACCCGCGCACAGCAACCCCCTTTACTTTACGTCCCTGCACTGTATATAATTCATCTCCAGAGTTTAAATATTATATATATATAAATGGGAAAAACTAATAATCAATTAACTAACTCGTCAACAAAAATGGAGGCGGTTACTTACAAAGAGACCCCTATACATAGGGATGCACAATATAGAATTTCGAATCTTTGAGATTCGAATCTCCAGGGATTCGAATCTTTACAAGCTATTTAATAAGAATAGTTAGGATTCGAAATAAAAAACGTAAAATATTGGCTGCGATCCAACCCGCAAGAACACACGTGATGCCGATTATGCAGACGTCAGCGTATCGTTTCAGCAAGCGTGCGACAGTGGATAACTATGATAACTTTTGGTGAATCGTCATTGAAGTAAATTCGTCGTAATCTCAAAATTGTAAAATGGCTTTTTCATTCGTATGTAATATCCGTAATGCGTTTCTCCATACCGAAAGTGCATCTATCGTGCGAAAGCGTCCGAACATTTTCTAAAGCAGTAGCTCGGAAATACAACTTGCATCAAAGCACAACAACATTATCTTATCAGTTGTCCCATACACGTGCATCGCGGACAGACGCGCTTAAAACGAACGCACGCACAAAGAAAGTAGGTCACGTTTACCAGGCTGTAATCACGTGGTTAATCGCACCTTTAAATATGACGCAATTATTCCAAAGGCAGAAGAGTTATTTACAGACTAAACACGTTAGTATTTGCAATATATATTTCACTTAAACAACTATGTTTTCAAAAACACAATGAATGATATTATGGGTCCCATTTGGAAAAATGGGACACATATTGTTTTTGTCCGTTTTTCTTCTTTTTGACAGGCATGGCATGGCGCCCCGACATCTACCAGAAGGAATAATGGAATCGTTATGAAACTTAGCTATTTGTTGGACAACATGGTCTAGATATGCAGAAACCAAAATTTTGGGTGATAAATCAAGGGGAATTCCCCTGGAAAGTTAAAAACTAAAACGATATTTATTATGAAAAAATAGCTTTATGTGGCATAGCGCTTAAACGGCTGCTCCAATTTGAATAAGATTTGGTGGAACGTAAGTGCATTAGACACTGATTTAACACTTGGAAGAAATAAAAAAATTACCTAGGAAAATACCCTAAAAAATAAGATTTTGTTCTCAAATCATGATTGTGACAGGCATGGCATGTCGCCCCGACATCTACCAGAAGGAATAACGGAATCGTAATGAAACTTAGCCATATGTTAGACAAGATGGTCTAGATATGCAGAAACCAACATTTTGGGTGATAAATCAAGGGGAATTCCCATGGGAGGTTAAAAACCAAAACGGTATTTTTTATGAAAAATTTAGATTTTTGTGGCATAGCGCTTAAACGGCTGCTCCAATTTGAATAAGATTTGGTGAAATGTAAGTGCATTAGCCACTGATTTAACACTTAAAAGAAATAAAAAATTTACCCAGGGAAATACCCTAAAAAAAAGATTTTGTTCTCAAATCATGATTGTGACAGGCATGGCATGGCCCCCCGACATCTACCAGAAGGAATAATAAAATAGTAATAAAGCTTTGTTATTTGTTAGACAACATGGTCGAGATACGCAGGAGCAAAATTGTGGGTGATAAATCTAGGGGAACTCCCCGGAGACGTTAATAACCAAAACGGTATTTTTTCTAAAAAAAGCGCTTAAACGGTTGCTTCAATCTGATTCAAATTTGGTGGAATGTAAGTGCATTACCTACTAATTTAACAATTAGAAAAAATAAAAAATAATATTCAGGGAAATACCCTAAAAAATAAGATTTTGTTCTTAAATCATGATTGTGACAGGCATGGCATGACGCCCCAACATCTACCAAAAGGAATAATAAAATAGTAATAAAGCTTTGTCATTTGTTAGACAACATGGTCTAGATACACAGGAGCAAAATTGTGGGTGATAAATCTAGGGGAACTAACTCCCCGGAGACGTTAAAATCCAAAACGGTTATTTTTCTAAAAAAATAGCTTTTCGGAACATAGCGTTTAACCGGCTGCTCTAATTTTGATCAGATTTGGTGTGGAATGCTAGATCGTTAGCCACCCTGTGTAACTTAAAAGAAAGAAAACATTTACTTAGGGTAACTCCCTAAAAACGAGATGTTCCTGACTCATGATTGTGACAGGCATGCCACATTGCACTGACATCTCCAACAAGGATTCGTCAAATCGGATTAAAACTTTAATAATTGATAGTTAACATGACCCACATATGTAAAAACATAAACTTATTTACCAAGCCCATGGGGAATTCCCCGAAGCCATGAAAACTTAATCGAACTGTTTTAGGAATTTAGCTTTATTTCAATACAGCACTTAAAAAGATCTTCAATTTAAAACATTTGTGATTAAATATTTGTAAACCTATCACGATTGTTCTTTTTACCTACACATGGAGAAGAAGTTTGGTTTGATAACTATGGGACCCATGAGCTTGCAGAAACAATAACTACATACACAGCGTATAAAATACAAAATGTGGTTAGGGACCCTGTAGCATGAATATATGGCATACAACATGTGTTTTACAAATAGTGATGGTTAAACACGTGGTTGACACTCTCTAGTTTAGTTAGGTGATTTTGCAGTGATTAATTTATTATACTTTTACCAATGTATAACTGTGTTAAATAGTAAATTAATGCTTAATTGTGCAATAGCTAGTCTTGATACCAAACTGGTGAAATAAAAATTGTCTGGTGTTTGGTAGCATTTTTCTCAGCCATTCATTTCAACAACAACCTATTAGACTATTTATTATCCTCCCTCATGGCAGATAGTGTTGGCTAATTCACTATAAATGAGAAATTATATGCACAGCATAGCAAATTTAAATACATGGTAAAGCATTCTAGAAGAGGATTCGAAATATATTATTCTAGAATATTCTAGAATACCTAACTATCCTATATTGTGCATCCCTACCTATACATCTGCTTCTGCAATTACAACTAACTGTAAAAGAAGAATCGTGTGAGGAGAGCAAACAGCAAAATGATGGTTGGTAGCAACAGCAATGATGTTAGCGACGATTCAAGCATTGTTTTTACCAATTTTTAGTACCGGTAGAAGATAATCTGTTTCCATACAAGTGCCAGCAACAGAGGTGCAAATTGGTAATGCTGAAAATGTACACCACCGAAGAGGTGTATACTGCACTGACATGTCTGATTTGGACAGACCAAGTACAAATGTGATCACCAATCGTTCAATCGCCAGTCCGTCTGGCAATCAATTTTCCAGCCCAGATGTGTATGTATCATTTTTAATATGTGTTAGCATTATATATCACATCAATTATGTATGTGGCAATGCTCGAATGGCTGACGTTTTGATATTTTATATGGAAATATATCGGTTTTATGTTTGCAGTTCTATAAACATCTCTGAAGCTTCGGATAAGGACCTGTGATTTTGAGGTGCAACGAGACGTTAGTCTTATTAAACAAGATGTGAAATCTATAAAGAAGACCTTGGCGGAGTTAAAGCATCTTATGGAAGAATATTCAACAGCAGCAAAAAGCTTTGTTTAACCACAAATAAATATACCGCCACCAGCTGCCACCCTAGAAGAACTAAATAATTTCATTTTAAATTGCACTGTAAGTTTGCTGCTATGTATTATAGTTCCTTACAACTTAACATATAAACAATATGATATTTGTTGTATATTAATTTGCTGTTATAAAACCAAAGTGCACTATATCTTCTATGGCTCAACTTGGGCCGTGAAAGTTATTTTGTTAGTTTTCCTATATTTAACTCTTTCACTCCCGGCCAAATGCATTAATTTAAACATGCTGTCCCGCAGTGTTTTTTACAATTTTTGGTCATTTTCAAATTAGCACAGTTTTTCTCAAATATATGCTATGATTTAATATTTAGTATGGTTGGAAAGATAATTTATCCCTCTTTTAAACAAACCGCACACCTAGAATCTACCTCCAATAAAGAATATATTATGTAAACTTTAGTGAACACCACTTTTAATGTAAAGAAAATGTCGTGCATTCGACTTTGAAAATTTGAGGTGCACTGACAAACGAAATACTCACTAAGTTATTGGTATGCCCAAATGATATGAAAATTGGAATGTAGATTGTCTAATAGTTTTTGTACTCAGGAAAATTTGAACTGTATTTGTATCTTCAGTAGTTTTTTTACTATTCCTAATTGAAATTTTCCTTTATTCTAACTATATTATGAAAAATTGAACCAAAACGCATTGAAGTTTTTAGTTTTGTAGAACTAAAATAGTAAAAAGTATAAATAAGAACAGTGAAGGAAGTGTAAAAAGGGCATACAAAAGCAAACAAACACAAATACTATATCCAATATTCTTCAAAGCAGGGCACACCGAACTAGCTAGTCTCGCCGCCTTTTTCTTTATCGTGCGCTCAGCAGGCCCAGCTGGATTCATGCTTTGGTGAACACGAAGCATAAACGCCTGTTGCGAAAACGTCACCAACTCTCTCCTTTTTTTCTTAACGGCACGAAATTCACACAGAATGTAAAGAAAGACTTGCTTGACAAAAAGAGCTTCTCCGCAAGTTAACGCGACTCCTATTGGCTGAGTTAGTCACTTGTAAATTCGTGTTAAATCGATAGAAATAAGAGGCGAAGCCTTGAAAAAGAAAGGCTATCACTCCTCGCATTTTTAATTATTTCTCCACGAAAATTACAGAGAATAAAATATAGGGTTTCCTTGATCGAATGAGCCATAGCTGAGGTCTCTACCATTACGCATTGCGGAGAAATCGTTTTTTAGATTTGCATCCATTTATGTACAGGCGGGATACCATGTTTTCCCACCAACTCGCCATATATGGCGAGTTGGGACGGAAAGAGCTAAAATTAAATAGTAAAAAGTAAGTTTATGTTTACAGAGCCATGCTGGTCTAGCAAATGCAATTGAGATGGAGTCACTTAGGTCAACTATTGGAGAATTTATCAAAAGAGCCATGAAAAAGTCACTTACTTGCTTTATAACCTTTTCATATACCGGTATGGGCGAAAAGCGAGCAAAAACAAAGATTTATTTTAAAGACTATGCTAGTGTTTAATAGGTATGTTACATAATATAATATTAATGAGTTTGTTTTAACGCGGGAGAGTTAGTTATAAGTCTTTATTAATATTATAATCAATGGATACTGACACTTATGTTCCTGTATATCCTGTGTGTGTTTACTTCACCACTAAACCACTCGGCTACATTTTAAAGTGAATAATGTAGAATAATTGTTAAAATAAATTTGATTGTGTTGTTTAGTAGTAGTATTATCGTTGTAACATGTTGCATAGTAAAACATAATTATTAATCTACAGATGTTCTGCAGTGCACAAGGCATGCACGTGCCAAGTACGCAGATATTGCAAGTGACATAAAGAGTGCTTAATGGTGTATGTGACTGGGAGGGAGGCATGGCTGGAAGAGCCGCTTTGTCTAAGAAAACACCCGTCAAGGACA
The DNA here is from genome assembly GCA_000149265.1 of Ciona savignyi. Taxonomy (NCBI): domain Eukaryota; kingdom Metazoa; phylum Chordata; class Ascidiacea; order Phlebobranchia; family Cionidae; genus Ciona; species Ciona savignyi. Next base: position 328,872 of record CH002303.1, read on the forward strand.
AATCACAAGATCCTAGCCAACTGGGTACTACTTCAATTAGCTACTTCAGGCTCCACGTGATGATAGTAGCTCAAGTGATGATACTATTAAAGTGGACGAATTTGGCACCGGTTTCATTTAAATATTAATACTTTCTTTAAAATACCTTTCTTACCAAAATTTCTTTTTATGTGTACCAATTATTTTCGACCTTATTCTTGTGATTTTTTTGCATAAATAAAATAGTTACAAGCTAATTTTACTTAACGTAGCTAGATATTTGGACAATATTAATTAATTAATTTCCATAGTTTTAGTGAGAAGTTTCACTCCTTCCCGCTTTCCCCTCCTTTTAGTGTTGTCCCACTCTGTGCCAGCGATGGAAATACCACACTTTCTACAGAAGGATTTTGCTTTGTGTATTGGAAATCTTTTTAATATTTTTAAACTCTATTTTATTTGCCACCAGACATGCAGGTTTGAACATCCGACTTTTGATTCATTTACCAGACTTCTTACTCTTTTCTAGTATTGCTCTGTATGCCCGTAATTTTTTTTCTAGACTTCTCCTTTACAATAAACTTTTTTGTCTCGCCTTCCAATCTTTAGCTTCCACATATAATAACTCGATCTTTCTCGGATCAACTAAGCGATATTCATGAACTTTTATAAGCGTATCTCGTCGAATCTTGCCCTTAGCCTGTTATCTTTCCTTTGAGGTTGTTATATATATATACCCTTGTAACGGATTCTTAAGAGTTTCAATATCAGGTATAAGAAGTGTCCATCCTCACCTGATTTCTATAGCTTTTTGCAACGGAAGAGCTTCTTTCCCACCCCAAATAAAACTGTTGGTATTGCTGTATGCAATGATGAAGCGATTTTCCACCAACTGCGAAGTGTTTTTTGGCTTGCACGAACTCGGGACTGTGTGCGTCTTTATCCTTTTGTACACGTTCTACAGTATGTATGGTTCACATAGAGAACTGAAATAATAGGGGGGCTATATAGATATTTCAGTCATGTGATTTACTACGCTAGATAAACACCACCACCCCATTCGTCAAAACTTAGCGGCCTGTATTTATAATACGCTAATTCAGATTACGGGATTAGCGCTTCATTCGCTAAACTTATAAAACACGGTTGAAGTGTTGTCGCAAAGCGGCATTAAAACTTTTAAAATAGTTTTTAGGTATCAGCGAGGATTTGTTAGTAAAAATAGGTCTTAATCTAGTATTTTCTTTCATTAATTAATAAGTGTTATTGTAGATATTGGTACTGATCTATCTGGCCAATTTACCAACATCGATACCTTTAAACTAAAGCTATGTGCTATGCCGGCCTTTTATAATGTAGTAGAAACATGTGGCTAAGCAAGTAAGTATAAGGCGGGGATTCACAGGGTGTAGATAGGGCGTGAGGGTTTCCTGTATTGGCAGCTTAGGCCTATTCAGTATGCAATTTTTAGCTATAGTTGAGTTTCAGGTACACCGTTGCAGCCTATAATTTTTATATTTTGTTTCATTACCTAACTCGACGGTGTGTGTGAGGTGATCTGATGATTGGGAAACGCTGTAGGTATGACGTAATAAAGGAATGTGCGGTTGGTCAGATGATTATGACGTATTCGTCACGAGTTGCCCGAGGCCTGTTCATGTGCGACGAAGTTACGGGCGTGTCCGAATTCTTGGCCTTACTGTGGAAAAGTGGGGGAGAGAGCAGAACCAAGTACCAGGAGAGAGAGAGGAACAACGAGTCAGTTCGGTCGGCTTACCAGCTCGAATTCGCGGCCAAGACTGCTTCGTCGCGGAGTCGACACAGAAAAAGAACTAGTTGACAAGAACAAAGGAAAACGGACAGTCTATTTATTAATCGCATCGCGCAGTTATTCCGACGCGATTCGGTCGCTTCAAGTAAAGCGCATTGATTTGTTCGTGTGTTCATAATGACAACGTTTGACAACAAATAACTAATTTTCAACCAGTGTGGACTCGATCTATGGTAGTCGGATTCGGAGTCAGCATATATTTGAGCCACACGCTGCAGCACAGAGCGTCCATCTATAACGCCAAAGTTCCACTGAGGGTCAAATCTCCCCAACAAACGTTGCAGGAAATCACCCTCAATAAGCGTCAAACGTTGCAACAACTACTCCTATATATAGATCTACGACCACCACACCCCCATATAAATCTACGACCACTACTAACCCATATAGGTCTACAACTAACTAATCTATGACCAGATCACTACCCACCCGCATATATAAACCTTGGACCGCCAAACCCATATATAGACCTCATATATATATATATATGACCTCCTACGACCACCCCCTCCCATATATATATAGATAGATCTACGAACACTACCTACCGTTTTCGAATTATATATAGATAGATCTACGAACACTACCGTTTTCGAATTTATTAACACAACATATAGAAAGAATATAGATAAAAACGAAATGAGTAAAAAGCATATTCGTAAATGTAGTAGTAGTCTTAATAGTAATGAATCATTGACCTTGTGCTTTTTCAGCACGTTTTTAGTCTTAGGTGGGGAATCCCCGTTACGTGGTGGCGATATATTACTTTACTATTAAGGGCTCCACGGACACATATAGCGTTTCGCGTCAAAACCTCGCGTTTGCCGTAAAACTCCTTGCGTCGGGTCATGCACACACTCGCGCCAGACAAACGCAAGTCGAGAGAAGTGGCTCAATAGCGTCGTCAAACGTCAGAGTTAAAAATATTTTAACTTTTGCGCAAGACGCAATAGCCAGAAAAATGAAAGAGACACTGTTTTGCATTATAGTAAACAAACATGGTTTGTATTTTTTGCATATTTTATTTTGTTGGTTTGTGTTGTTTAATTTAATATTATTTCAGGCCAAATAGAAAAGTGCGGGTCGACAAAATCTTTATGGAAAGAAGTCTTTAAAATGCAGAAATGATGAGAAGTTGTTTAATTATGTTCGTATGGATTATGACCAATTTAAATATTTATTGAGTAAAGTTAGTCCATTAATCATTAAAAAAGACACAAAATGGAGGAAGGCTATTACACCAGAAGAAAGATTAGTAATTTAGCTGTAAGTAATTAAGGTAGCCTACACAGTCATCTGGATCCAGTTACATTTAGCTTTCGTACTCATTCCGAGTTGGCCATACAACTGTTGCCAAAATAGTAGGAGAAACCTGTAGTGCTATTTGGACAGCATTGGTGAATGAAGTTTTGGCACCGCCCTCCAAAGAACACTGGCTTGAAATAGCCCAAGATTTTAATCACTTATGGAATTTTCCTAATACTATTGGTGCAATAGATGGAAAACATATTCGAATTAGAGCACCTCCAAACTCAGGGTCCGAGTTCTATAACTACAAGGGCTACTTTTCATTGGTTTTGTTAGCTATTTGTGATGCACAGTATTATTTCACTCTTCTTGATATTGGCAACAGTGGGAGACATAGTGATGGAGGGGTGTTCCTTAACTCTACAATGGGAAAACTTCTGGATAAGGAGAAATAACAGGTAGTTTACCAAATTCAGATCTGGTTCTTCCTCATTTTATAGTAGCAGATGACGCTTTTTCTTTAAGATATCAAATAATGAAACCGTATCCTGGAAGAATGCTTACTGTAGAAAAGCAAGTGTTTAATTATCGACTGTGTAGAGCCAGCCAGGCGTGTTATAGAAAACACATTTGGCATTCTTGCAGCAAGATGGCAGATATTTCACACAGAATTAAATTGTCATCCAGACAAGGCGGTTGTAGTAGTCAAGCATGTGCTGTGTTACATAACTATCTGCAAAAGGGAAACATAAAGAAAACTTCAAGTGCCCAACGATACATTTCAGCAGATGATGTGGATAGAGTTGGATCAGATGGAACTGTAATTCAAGGAAACTGGCATCATACTGTTCCAAGTTCAGTAAACCTGCATCCTGTCACTGGTGCTTTAGGGTCAAATAACTTTTCCAAAAGTGCTGGTCATTTACGCAACGAATTGTGTACCTATTTTTCAGGACCGACCCGGACGGAGCAGTGTCATTTCAATACCGCACATTAAATTCAGTTTTTGTGGCATGTTGAAAGCATGTTTTATACTTTCAGGAATAGGTATCTGTAAAAATAAATTAATCATATATAGCCATTGTTCATTGCTAAGTATGGCACGAGAAGATTTGATTAGTTTTAAACACAAATTAATAATAGACCTGGTATCTGAACACCCAATTCTGTTCAATCAGTACCTTGCGGAAAGAAAAAAATAAAGTGAATGTAGATAACACCTGGGTAAAAATTGGGATTGAACTGCAGCAAACTGGTGGGTATTTTGTGTTGTTTATTTTTGAAATGTTTTTTCAATAATATTTGTGTTTTGTTTCTTTTGAAAAGTGATGTTATTTTGTGTTTCTAGGCCAGTATTGCCAAAAAACCTGGAAAGATTTAAGAGACACTTATGTTAAAAAGCATAGAAAAAGGTCATCCCTGCCCAGTGGTTCTGGCACAATAAACCCGGAATCGTGGGAATTCTACAGTCTTTGGATATGTTCCTCACCCACCGCAGGTACATAATTTATGCTACCAGTAAGGCAGAAATGGTAATAACTTTTTTTATGTTACAATTCTTCTACATATTGAGAGGAAATGTTAATTTTTGATCACATATTTTTTAGCCTATAGGCTATACCATTATTTTTCATTTTAATGTTTTGTATTGTAGCACAAAGGACAATTCTAGTTTTAAATGAGGTATTGGATGCTAGCAGTGCATCTGGTGAAATTAAATACTTGGATGAAACAGAAAATGCTGGGGAATTTAATACTGGTATTTCAATCAGAAGGTTGGTACTGCTACTGCTGATATAAAAATATCACATTTGTAATTAAAATTATTTCTACTTTCCTAGATGTTTTAACTCTTTCACTCCCGGCCAAATGCATTAATTCAAACATGCTGTCCCGCAGTGTTTTTTACAATTTTTAGTCATTTTCAAATTAGCACAGTTTTTCTAAAGTTTATGCTATCATTTAATATTTAGTATGGTTGGAAAGATAATTTATCCCTCTTTTAAACAAGCTGCACATCTAAAATCTACCTCTAATAAAGAATATATTATGTAAACTTTAGTGAACACCACTTTTTATGCAAAGAAAATTCTGCTCGACTTTGAAAAATTTGAGGTGCACTGACAAACGAAATACTCACTTATTATTGGAATGCCCAAATGATATGAAAATTGGAATGTAGATTGTCTAATAGTTTTTGTACTCAGGAAAATTCAAACTGTATTTCTATCTTCAGTAGTTTTTTTACTATTTGTAATTGAAATTTCCCTTTTTTCTGACTATATTATGAAAACTTGAACCAAAACGCATTGAAGTTTTTAGTTTTGTAGAACTAAAATAGTAAAAAGTATAAAACAGAACAGTGAAGGAAGTGTAAAAAGGGCATACAAAACCAAACAAACGCAAATACTATATCCAATATTCTTCAAAGCAGGGCACACCGAACTAGCTAGTCTCGCCGCCTTTTTCTTTATCGTGCGCTCAGCAGGCCCAGCTGGATTCATGCTTTGGTGAACACGAAGCATAACCGCCTGCTGCGAAAACGTCACCAACGCTCTCCTTTTTATCTCAACGGCACGAAATTCACAGAGAATGTAAAGAAAGACTTGCTTGATAAAAAGAGCTTCTCTGCAAGTTAACACGACTCCTATTGGCTGAGTTAGTCACGTGTAAAATCGTGTAAAATCGATAGAAATAAGAGGCGAAGCCTTGAAAAAGAAAGGCTATCACTCCTTGCATTTTTAATATTTCTTCACGATAATCACAGAGAATAAAATATAGGGTTTCCTTGATCGAATGAGCCATAGCTGAGGTCTCTACCATTACGCATGGCGGAGAAATCGTTTTTTAGATTTGTATCCATTTATGGATAGACGGGATACCATGTTTTCCCACCAACTCGCCATATATGGCGAGTTGGGAGGGAAAGAGTTTCCAGGTAATTATTAAATCCCATTAGATAACTAACAACTCAGCTAAGTCAACCACACCACCAACTCCTACACGATATGCCAACTCGGAAAGTTGTAAAAGAAGGAAAATCTTGACTGCAAAATCTCAATTTCAGGTTTGTTGTAATTTATAGGATACCCATGTTTACATATCACGGACCTAAAGCCTTAAACATTGTATTTTAACATTGAAAATAATTATGATTGTATTTGTATGAATGATTCTTGACATTAAGTTGCTTCTTTTTTAAAATACCTACCGGTACGCTTCAGACAGAAACAGACAAGCAGTGGTAGTGCGACCCATTTTTGACCCTTGTTTGGGTTGCAACACAAGGGCACATGACAACAGCATGTTACTGGTTTTGACAACGACTTTCCGGATTGCACGAATGCAATAAGCCTTTGGCTCAGACTACTTAGTGTTGTGTACTATCTAGTATCTACTGATAGTTAGTATGTCGGTTCCTTTTTTTCTTTTCAGAATGAAATACTAGCAAGACGAAATGAGGAAAGAATAAAAGAAAGAGAGAAAAGAAAGGTTTCACTACAACCAAGTGACAAGTTTGTTCACTTAGCCATGTACTGGGCTGCTGAATTGCGTGATATGCACCCTTCTGTATCATCACACCTCATTCGACAAATTAATATTTTTAATTAATCCTCCAGTAGAAATTGAGATACTGGAGGATCCAAATTCAATGTTAAATTAAAGTTGTAACTTCGTTACCGTAAGTAAAACCTTTCTTTTCTTTATTTGATTTTATACCATTCAACTTTGGTTTTTTAAATTCAATGTTGTGTTCTTGTTACGACGGAATCTGATTATTATTTTGTACGGAAAGATGAAGGCAATACCGTGGGTAAGGCCTATAAAATAAACTGGTATCTGTAGTTAATAAGTTGCTCATCAGATTCAAACATATTGAATATTGCCATTTTATATTTTATGGTAATTTAGTGTTAATATAACAGCTATCTAGTTAGTAGTTTGCAACAATATTAAGACTTACGGGTGTAGCATTACCAAAGTGCATGTGTGCATTGCACACGCGGTCGAGCGATTACCGTGCGCGGAAACGGAGCCGTGCAGTCGCTTGCCGGAAGTCGCGTCCCGTTACCGTTCCGTAGTCGCGCGTATGTGTGCATCCAGGTTTATAGGGGTACGGATGTAACACCTCCCCACTTCACAGTATTAATAATATGATTGATAATAAATATAAATACACAATGAACATTAATAAATGCGTTAGAAATCACAAGGTTTGTAAGTAAACAAGTACCAATTAAAACACAGTAATTCCTGTAATGGTAATGTTGAACTACACAGTAAAATAAGAAACAAGTGTTTGTAAACATATTGATGTATGGATGGGTGTATTTGTTAGTAAATGCAATGTAATTAATTAACAACTGTATGATATTTTTACATGCGTCTAGAGACAGAACGGTAGTCTGATTTTTCTCTGCTGGATGGCGCTATTTATCAGCTGTACTAAAGCGGGGAGGAGGGAAACTACTAACTAAAATTATGGACACTAATTTTAACCCATTCCTGAACACTAAACTCAACCGCAAGACTTAACACTAACTCTAGCCCCATGTTTATTACACCATTTACGCATTTTAACTAAATAGTGTTTACAATCAAAAAACTGCAAAGAGATCGATTACTTTAGCCAATGCTTGGAAAAATTCCAAAAATGCTTAAACAAGCTGAATGCGGGGTTATGATGAGTTTGTTTATAACTAAGAAACAAAAGAGTTAAAAAAACGGAAAAAAGCTACCCGTAGGGGAATCGAACCACAGTCTCCCGCGTGACAGGCGGCGACGCTTAACACTACATACACTAACGAGGAGGAATACGATTAGTAAGTGCGAAAACTAGTATAAGTCCACTCAGTCGCGGGTGCCTCTAAATACTACAGGACCGCTTAGATCACTTAGATTGCTATAGAAAGTAATTCTAACCCTGTCCCAAACACTAATCTCAACCCCAGAACTAACTTTAACCCCAACCCTAACATTAATATCAAAAATAGTTACTCCCCAGATAATTCCAAAAAAAATAAATAGCGCCACCCAGCAGAGAAAAATCAGACTACCGTTCCGTCCCTAGTCGCATCTGATATTTTTGGTTTTCGCATGCGGGTGGAATGTCGCGGTTGTGTAATTGGTGGTACCATCTCAGACTTCTCAGGGGCATCTATCTGTAGGTTTGCCCTGGTCAATTAAAGTTGCCTCATTTCATGTACATTGTGAGGTGAAGAAGGCATTGTAAGTACGGCATCCACCTTTCCGCCTTTTGGGATTCCTGCTCTGGACAGTGTGTGTCCCAGGTATTCTTCGACCATTGGTTGTGCAAAGCAACATTTTTCTTTGCGGCAACGTAGTCCCTTTTCTTGAAGACGTTGCAGTAATTTTCGTAAGTTGTTTAGGAGATGACTTTTTGCATTGTCTCCGCTCACAAGAATGTCATCTAAATACACAGCTACCTCCTCCAAGTCAGAGGAGAGGTCAATTGTGACATATATATGTCTTGGAAGTTGTTTTTTTGGTTCATAAAATCACGAAAATGTATATACCAAATAATAATAGGTCACGGGGACAGATAAGGTGTGGACGGCTATTTTAACTGTGTGAAATGGGTTGAATTTGTAATAAAAACAGCGGACATTGCACCAACTAAACTAACTTACTGCTATGGGTCGTAAATACGACGTAAAGAGTTTTCAAGTAATTAACACGTTTAAATAGTACACAAGCAAAAATTGTGTAAAAACGAATGTTGTTCTCAAATCGAACCAGCGATTCACCACACTTTTATTTATTTTGTTTATTGCAGTAAGCAAAACAGTCATTTTAGCAGTTTGATTTAATTGTGACTAGTTATTATCAGGATGCCGAAATTGGTAAGAACGAGGTGAGTCAACGATCACATGATTCATGTTTACAAAAAAACATCAATTTATAGCTCAGTCTTCAAACAATATTTAAACTCAGTTTTACGCCTTAAAGTGTTTTTTTGACTTTAAACATAGAAAGGAGTTACAGTGGAACCCCGCTTACCTGCCCACCTATGGGACCGTCATCAAGCGGTCGCGTTAGCGGAGTGGTCGTGTTAGTGAATTTTGCTTTGGATCAAGTTGTCACATGCAGCCAACGCCTGCCTTTTTACTTAATTTTTACCAAATGCCATTTTTTTTATCAGATACAGAAAAATGAATTTAAACAACTGTTAGTACTGAAGTTTATCTTATTTTTTCTATGTGTGCGTGAACGCGCTCATTTAATCTTATTGTTCTGACCATAAAATAAATTTAACCTTATTATTTTGGTGACAAAGGCAAATTATTTGACACTTTTGGTCATTTAAGCGGAGTTATATTCTAAGTTTTGGACCAAAATATGGCGGTCCTGGTCTGGAAATCGGGGTGGTTGCGTTATTGAAACAGAATGCAATGCATTAATTACCATAGTAAATTATTTGGGACCATAATGAGGTGGTCTCCAAGCGGGGTTCCACTGTTACATACTTTGAGGCAGTATGCGATCTGCTACTTCTTTGCTTTTAGTTGTTAGAGCCAGTGAAACAACTCGCCTGGCACAAAAAAATAAAGACGGTGGTTTTACTTTCATAACTAGAATGTTAAACAATTAAAATTATGTTTTTTTATATTAAAAATGGATTTGGAACTATAAATCTACAATGAAACAACCGGTACCAAAAATGACGTGTGTGACAAGCCGCGTACCGTCTGGCTACAACTTGTTTTGTAAAATACAGGTACCTCCTCAGTCATTTTGTCCACATCCGTGGACAAAAAAGATTTAGTAATATCTACAAAATTTGAAAGATTTGAAATAAACCCCGCGAAATAATACAAATATAAGCTCAAATGCGCCACCTAGTCAGCTCTTCAATTTCCCGCCAAACCAGATATTTTTTTCTTTGATGGTAAACATGGCGGAATCTGTTGGTGCAAAACTGACCATAGGTAAGTTGAAATGATAGTGTATAAGTATAACTGTGCTAATAATTTTTTCATAAACATAGTTCCTACATGTAGTGTGATTGAATTAGGTTATGTTGTAAACATTTTAGGCCTTCTTTAGTGTATTAGGTATCTGTAGGCTAAGGTTGTTCAAACTTTGTCCTCAAATGTGGACAAAGGATTGAACCGGAATAAACAATGAAAAGTTTAAGAACCCAATTACAACATGAACATGATTATTTAGTTTGTAAGACTGATAAGGCAAGTACCATTACTTTGTTTAAAATAAAAAAAACAGCAGCTTAAGATAGTGTAGGTTTTTCACTGATTCTGTTGGACAATTATTTTTACATTTTAGCATCAAAACCACGATTTTTATCCGATGAAGAGTTGCTTGATGCATTATTTGACTCAGGCATAGAACTGTCGGATGATGAGTTACAAGACACTAGCTATAATGAGCCACAACCACTGATACAATGTTCAGTTAGTTCTGATAGTGACGAGGAAGTCTTTACCAACATTGCACCACCCAACAAAAGGAAACATATTTGGAGAAAGACCAATACGTACGTACATCACTGATTGTATCCTTTTGTGTGTGTATCATTATGGTAAATATTTGAAACATTTAAAGATACTCACCTGTAATACCATCCATGGAAGACACTGATCAGAGTTATAAGTACAGCAATTGGAGACCAATTAATTTTTTTGAAGAATACTTTGATGACAATTTATTGGAATTAATATCAGAAAAAACAAATATTCATTACAACAAATTGCATGGGAAAATGTTAAAGACAACTTAAGCAGAAATCAAAAAATTCTTCGGCATTAGCATTTTAATGGGATGCATTAATGTAAGTATGACAAGTTCTATTTGTAATTGTAATACATTGAAATTGTAAACTAGTTGAAGAAAAATACACAAAGTAAGCCAATACAGACATTTTTAAATTCTAATTGAAATAAAGTGACATTCCAAAACATCCCCATATGAAAAGTGTTGTTGTGACTGTATGTTTGAAAATTATGTTTCATTTGATTTATTGTTACAGCTAACTTTTATTGTAAACTGGTTGTTATCATACATTTAGTGTAACTATGCTTTGCTTTATTGTATTTATAGATGACCAGAATCAAAATGTATTGGCAACAGCAGACTCGAACTCCGGCTATTGCTAATGCAATGACAAGGGATCGATTTTTTCGAATAAGAAACCATATGAAAGTTGTAGACAATGATTGTGCTCAAATTATACAAGATGATGACAAATTCTGGAAAGTGAGACCATTCATGAATCAAATATTAAAGGTTTGTTTAAAAATACCACGGGAGCAAAATGTGTGCATTGATGAACAGATAATTCCCTTTACTGGACGGTGCCCTTCTCGACAATTTGTTCCTCGAAAGCCCAATCCAACAGGATTAAAAGTTTTTGTTTTGGATAGTGCTAGTGGAATTGTCCTAGACTTTGAAATGTATCAAGGGGAACGAACATTTTCGTCTAAACAGTTTATGGGAAAAAAAGCAGGGCAAGGTGTTGGTGCTATTTTACGGTTGTCGGAAAGTCTCTAGTGGACATCGCCTTTTTTGTGACCGATTTTTCACAACTATTGATCTGATTCAAGAATTACAAAAAAGAGGGATCTACATGACTGGGACTGTTGCTAAACGACATATCCTATCTCTTAATTTCTCATCGGATAAAGTAATGAAAGATCAGGGTCGTGGCGCAAGTGAACAGGTGGTATCGGGGGATGATTGTTCCGTAATTAAATGGTATGACAATAAGCCGATATTCATTGCATCAAGCATATTTGGAGTTGAACCACAAGATGTCGTTCAAAGATGGAGCAAAAAAGACAAGCAGTATGTTCGAGTTTCACGACCTGCACCTATTGGTGCCTATAACAAGTCAATGGGGGGGGGTCGATATGTGTGACCGACTAATTAGTTACCACAGAATCAGTAGTAGAACTCAGAAATGGCCAGTACGATGTATGATGCATTTCACGGATTTGGCCTTAAGTAACTGTTGGCTGCTGTTTAGAAAGTATGTGTCAAAACAAATAGATTTGCTTGATTTTAGGATGTCTGTTGGCTTAACGGCAATTGAGATGGCAAATCAGGAAGAACAAGATTCCTCGTCTAGTGAATCTGATGATGGGGCCCTTATTATTAATCAGGCACAAAAATCATCTGTGAGAAGTCCCTACCAATTGAGCAGAAAAATTTACAGTCACCTCCCAATAATTGTAGATCGTCCCAATGCAGCTCGGTGTAAAAGAAAAGGGTGTGTAGGGAAAACCCGCACAATGTGTGAAAAATGCAAAGTCTATTTGTGCCTGCAACCACACCGCAATTGTTACAAGATGTACCACATGCCTTAAGATTTTATTATGTAATTTATAATGCAGTTGTTCTTGTTGTTGTTTTGTTTTAGTTATGTTGTTTTTATCTTTCAATCCACCAATACTGTGAACCAATCCACCAATACTGTGACCCAATCCACCAATACTGTGATTCAATCCACCAATACTGTGATCCAATCCACCAATACTGTGATCCAATCCACCAATACTGTGAACCAATCCACCAATACTGTGATTCAATCCACCAATACCGTGACCGTAACTTACAACACTGTGAACCTTTTATGCTAATGTAATGTTATTTAAAACTATTATTATCACAGTATTTTTATAAACAAATTTTACAATGTTAATGAAATTCAAGTGAAATTTTATGATAAATATAATGAAGTTTTATGACAATAAACCAAATTTTTATATGTCTTTAACTCTTTCACTCCCGGCCAAATGCATTAATTCAAACATGCTGTCCCGCAGTGTTTTTTACAATTTTTAGTCATTTTCAAATTAGCACAGTTTTTCTAAAGTTTATGCTATGATTTAATATTTAGTATGGTTGGAAAGATAATTTATCCCTCTTTTAAACAAGCTGCACATCTAAAATCTACCTCTAATAAAGAATATATTATGTAAACTTTAGTGAACACCACTTTTTATGCAAAGAAAATTCTGCTCGACTTTGAAAAATTTGAGGTGCACTGACAAACGAAATACTCACTTATTATTGGAATGCCCAAATGAGATGAAAATTGGAATGTAGATTGTCTAATAGTTTTTGTACTCAGGAAAATTCGAACTGTATTTCTATCTTCAGTAGTTTTTTTACTATTTGTAATTGAAATTTCCCTTTTTTCTGACTATATTATGAAAACTTGAACCAAAACGCATTGAAGTTTTTAGTTTTGTAGAACTAAAATAGTAAAAAGTATAAAAAAGAACAGTGAAGGAAGTGTAAAAAGGGCATACAAAACCAAACAAACGCAAATACTATATCCAATATTCTTCAAAGCAGGGCACACCGAAACTAGCTAGTCTCGCCGCCTTTTTCTTTATCGTGCGCTCAGCAGGCCCAGCTGGATTCATGCTTTGGTGAACACGAAGCATAACCGCCTGCTGCGAAAACGTCACCAACGCTCTCCTTTTTATCTCAACGGCACGAAATTCACAGAGAATGTAAAGAAAGACTTGCTTGACAAAAAGAGCTTCTCTGCAAGTTAACACGACTCCTATTGGCTGAGTTAGTCACGTGTAAATTCGTGTAAAATCGATAGAAATAAGAGGCGAAGCCTTGAAAAAGAAAGGCTATCACTCCTCGCATTTTTAATATTTCTCCACGGATAATCACAGAGAGATAAATAATATAGGGGTTTCCTTGATCGAATGAGCCCATAGCTGAGGTCTCTACCATTACGCATTGCGGAGAAATCGTTTTTTAGATTTGCACCCATTTATGTACAGTCGGGATGCCATGTTTTACCACCAACTCGCGATATATGGCGAGTTGGGAGGGAAAGAGTTTACACCCAAAATCTACTCACTCAGTCAGTCCTATGTCCCACATATGTGGACAGTCTGTAACGGACCAATCAGAAGCGAGAAATTTTTTTTTTTTCAATTTTTCTTTTAATCTTTACCCATTAACTCTTCTGCCCAAAAATGAATTTTCCTAACCGTGCCAAAAAACGGGGGATTGAGGAGGATAAAGAGACAGACATGTATGACACGTACAATTAGGCCCTTAGATGTTAAACATCTATTCAAATGGAAAAAAAACTTGATAAAAATCTCCACCTAAGTCACATTATGTTTGTTATTATTTATTTACACATCATTAGATCTAAGCAACGAAGAAAAAGTATACTGGAAGAACCAGGCATTTTCAAATTCAACTGATGTGTGTATGTCCGCCAACTCAAAATGAAAAAAAATAAATACAAAAAATATCTCGTTACAGGTACGAAATACTAGTTAACTTTTTTCACTACCGGGTACCGCAGTGATTTTTAGATTTGCACCTATTTTTGTGGAACGCGGGACACCATGTTTTTACACCAACTCGCGATATATCGGTACGCAAAGAGTTAAAAAGGGTAGTTTTTAAACTTCTGTTAATTCTAGTATGAGCAGCTACACGATCTTGGTGTTTCATGTGGAATTATTTTGTATTTTGAAGGGCACATTTCCATTCTTGGAAATAAGTCCCACGTCATAGAAGAGGCAAACACATCCATCATTCGTTCAAGAATGTGTAAGAAGTTCCCATAGCCCCGGTATAATATCTGTTGGATTAAATTTTTTATTGCAATTTTTGAAAATGTTATTGGTAAAAGGAATATATTTACTGTA
>CH002303.1:347326-359175 GCA_000149265.1 Ciona savignyi
CACTCGACTGCGGTCACTCATTTCCGCAGGACGTGGTGCAGATGAACTGCTTTGGTTTGCTGACTTTAGCAAGTGCCCCAAACTTCCTCCCTTAAATCTGTTTGCTAGGCGTTTCCTGAGGGTAATGTAATTGTATGATCGACGTCAATTTCATCAGAAAACTCAAAGGCTAAATCAATTTTTACATCTTGGATTTCAGTTACATAGCTTTTAAACCTCGGATCAAGTAATGTTGCTTTATTCAGCATTTGAATAGGTAGGATATGTTGCAAATTTGCTTTCCATATAGTTAAGGATTTTAAGCTTCATGGTTTTTGTTAATTCCATGTCATCTTCAGTTGAACTCATGGTTGATTGTATCAGCCGGTGCATTGGCAAGATTAAAGACACGGTAACATATTTGTCACCGGAAAGCGCATCGGTCAACTTGGAAAGGGGCTGTAAAGCCTTTAATATACATACACTGATATACATCAAAATCTTGCCACGTTGGTAGTAGACCTGATGTACTACGATCTTTGCCTAATACTTCTCGTACTGCTGCTTGCTGTTCGACTATTCTCGCCAACATGTTGTACAACGAGCCCCAACGTGTTTTGCAATCTAATATAAGTGAATGCTGTGGTATACCAAGTCGTAGTTGAGTTTCTGCCAATTCTCGCTTACGCTTCCAGCTATGTGAAAATCCAGCTACCAGACGATGAGCTACAGCTACCGATCTCGTTACTCGGTGGTCGATCAGAGATTTGGAAATAGCCAGGTTTAAGTTATGACCAAAACACGACATTCTATTCCATGATGCAACATTGCATGCAGAGATCATGTTTGAACCATCATTGTCCGTGGTAAACGATACTTTCTGTTTGGGAATAAAGTGTCTGCAATATTCCCTCCTGTGTGGTTCTCCGGCATAAAAACCGCTTCCAGGCATTTAGATTGAAAGGCCCATGTAGAATCATAAAAATGAACTGTAAGGCTCAACAAATAAGGTTGCATAGTGGAGCTTGACCACAGGTCGGTAGTTGCAGAAACGTGAGCAACTTTACTGATTTCATCCATTACCTCGGCTTTTACAAGTTTGTACATTGCCGGTATGGCAGCAGTACGCGAGAAGTAATTGCGACTTGGAAGCTCGTACTTTTTGTCGAATTTGGTTTAACATTGACCTAAATCCTTTTTTTTCAACACTATATACTGGCATTACATCTTTTACTATGCACTTTGTTACGCTTTCTGTAAGCTTCCTCCACCTTTTACTATTTCTGCTATAGCTAGCAACTTTCTCATAAGCTTCAAAAAGAGTGGGCTGATTGGTCATTGTCGGTGGAGTTTCTTCCGGAATTTTCTGTTCTAAAACATTACGCAGCTGGGTGCTGGCACTTCAAGTGGCTTAACATGCACGATGTCGTTCCTTCCGCCTTTAGTTAGGACAACTTTTTTTACAAAGCCTGCATATTGCTGTGTTCTTTTCGCCCTGAGTAGGTAGGTAAACCATAATACTTCCAAACCGGAAAACTACTGTTTAATTTAACGTACAGGTCCATGATACGCTGTGAAACAAGATATATATATGGCTAAAGGTAATTTTTATATTTAGTTGAAGATAATCGTGTTAGAAGGACACATGTCGCGTTTCAGGTTGAACCGTTTAAGTAAGTATATGTAGTTTTTGTTTCGTGGGCTATCAGAAAGAATACAAGTCTATTTATTTCTACAACCATATTCACGAACCGGCTTCTAAAAAGTTCTAAATACATTATTGTCCGTCCTATAGTAAACTTAAATGTGAAAAATAATGAACTCGGGCATTGTTACGTCATATAGCTACTTCAGTAAGTGTTGCGTAATACAAAACTCCGGTAAACAATTTGCGCAATACAAAAATGGAAAAAGTTAACGAATATCAATGAAGTTCGTGAAAACACGATCATTTAAGATTGACTAAAACGGCAATGGAATGTGGTCATCAGCATTATCATTCGACTCACCAATTCAGCGTTACAACAATTTACCCTTTTTCTTAAGTCTAGGGCAGTGCTTCTCAAATGGTGCGCCGCAAGGGTTAGCTAGGTGCGCCACACTTGCATTTTCGTAAATTTACGACAGAGTGTGCATATATCAATAAACTACTAATGGTTTTTGTCTAGTTCGTTCTTTTCCATTTTAACGTTAGTTCTACAGCAACTATGGTACTATTCCATCATCGTACAAATATGGCGATCTGAAACCAGGTCAGAATCTAAAAATCGGTACAGAAAGTGTTTGTCCTAAACGAGCATATTTTGTCTTAAACGGCAAGCTGTACGAAGTAAATGTCTTTGTGTGTGTGTGCGTTGTTAAGCTACGTTGTTTGTGACCAATGATGTCATACAGCATTGTTTATGGCCCGCATTTTTAATAAAATAAAACAATTGTGCTTTTCTGAATGGAGCATCATACATACATAGGAAAGCATAGCCATTTACTTACAGTACTTTAGTTGGTTAGTGGCAGATTAAGAGTTTTTCTGCCAAAAATAATGGATAAATTTCTAAACAAGAAACGTAATGCTGATGAGAACGAATTTAGTGATAAAAACTCATTAAATGCAAAAAAACCTTGCATTAAGAAAGCTAACAGAGCTAATCGCAAATATGATGACACATATTTAAACTTTGGATTTTCTTGGACTGGAGATGAAGATCATCCTTCCCCTTTGTGTTAGTATGTGGATGTGAGATGTCAAATGAATCAATGCTACCCAGTAAATTGGGTAGACATTTTAAAAGTATGCACCCGCATTTTCAGGGAAAAGATTTAAGCTATTTTAAAAGATTGCTGGAACAGAACAGAAATCAAGCTAGTATTTTCAAAAGCAAAATGACTGTTTCTAAAAAGGCTTAAATTGCTTCTTTGGAAATATCTGAGATGATTGCACAAAACTTGAAGTCTCATACTTTAGCAGAGTTAATCATTCTACCCGCATGCAGAAAGATAGTTAAGACAATATTAGGAGATGAAGCGGAAAAAGAAATCAAGAAAATACCTCTGTCAAATGATACAATACGAAGGCGCATTTTAGCTTTGTCAGCTAATATCGAAGAAAACGTATGCCGCAATAAACTTCAAAATTCAATTTTTGCTTTGCAAGTTGATGAATCAACGGATATAACAAACAAAGCGCATCTACTAGCTTTTATTCGTTTTATTGACGGCGATGAAATAGTAAATCAGTTTTTATGTTGCAAAGAAATGCCAGGTACTACACTACTAAAGGTGAAGACGTTTTCCAAATTTTAAATAACTATCTTGAAAAATGGGACTTATCATGGAAATCATGTATTGGCATTTGTACCGACGGAGCTCCTTCTATGGTGGGGCGTTTAAACTAAAGGGGTTTACAACACTTGTAAAGGAAAGGCAAACTCCCAACATGATTACAACTCACTGCTTTCTACACAGAGAGGCTTTAGTTGCAAAAACATTAGGAGATGAATTGAAGGAAGTTTTAAATCAAGTTGTAGTGTCGTTTATTTGAACAAATTTGTGTTGGAATGGATTCACAACACAAACGGTTACTTTTACACAGTGAAGTAAGGTGGCTATCCAGGGGAAAGGCGCTCTGTCGTGTGCAATGAACTCCGGGAAGAGCTGCTCTTATTTTTTGATGAAATAAATCATAAAAATTTCAGTGAATATTTGAAATCTGAATTCTGGATTTCTAGGCTCGCGTATTTAGTAGACATATTTCAGCATCTTAATAACCTGAACAGAAGCATGCAAGGAAAAATGGAAATATCCTAACGTCCACAGATAAGTTAAAAACTATCAAAACTTATCTAAATGATAATTTTGAAATGTTCCCTTCACTTAGCAAAACCCATGTAAAGGAAATGATGCCCATCATAGTTGACCATTTAACAATTTTACAAGAAAAATCGAAATTTTATTTTCCGTCATTAAATGTAGATCAATATGATTGGGTTAGAAACCCTTTCATGGAAATTCCAACGAATGCGGGCTTGATATTAGCCGAAGAAGAGGAATTGGCTTCTATATCCTGTGACCGAGGATTAAAAATAAAATACGAAGAGCTGTCACTTGAAAAGTTTTGGATTTCCATCAAAGAAGAATACCCCTCAACAGCCAGAAAAGCTTTGTCCATTTTAATTCAATTTTCCACTTCATATTTGTGTGAATTAGGGTTCTTGTCACTAACTAACATTAAATATAAGAAAAGACAAAGTATTCAATGTGTTGAGGAAGAACTAAGAGTCTGCTTATCGCACATACGTCCTAATATCAACGAAATCGCGAAAGGATATCAAGCCCACGTTTCACACACGAAGAATGACTAACAAGGCAAGCAATAAACATATTTCATTTTATAATTTATTTTTAGGTTATATGTGTGCATAACCATCTTTAAAATAAGATTATTCGCAAAGCAGATCAAAATGATGAGTAAATAATTTGTCTCCTTATCAGTATCTCGATTCACCTGGCAAAAAGTGCTATCTCTGAATATTTATTACGTACATACTGTGTCTTCAAACGATTTGTTTTTAAATCAGATGTTTCCATACTCATTTCGTTGTATTTTTATGTTTATTGTTTTGATCATGGCTACACTCCGTGCCAAATGTTGACCAAATAAATACAATGACATCTTCGTATTACCATTATTCCGAAAGGCAAGAGCGCTTAAGAAACAGTAATTTCGTTATGTGTAAAATTCGCTAAGGCAATTATTTAGATTGAAACTTTAATTTTCTAGTTATTTAGCATATTGTTTTGACTTCCTTTCGAAAGTGCGCCCGTTCGTTTCCTAATTGGTCTCGGGTGCGCCACGAGGTAAAAAAGATTGAGAACCACTGGTCTAGGGTCTTGGCTTGTTATAAGAAGGGAATACCCCTGATTTCTGCGTTGTTCATTATGTCTAATTACAAAAATACACCCAAAAAACATTAAAATAACAAGTCATTTCAAGAACTTAAAAAACCCAATCATCGTTAACCAGAACACCCGATAGTTGGATTCTCACTGGAAATTGCACTTGTATGGCCGGGTAAATTATGTATTTGAGTTGGAATATATATTTGCATACCGGTAACAATTTTTTTGGTATGATATGGATGGAGTGGTGATGGGTTTTATGTGTTGTACTGTAATATGTATGATAAACTTATATGGATTGTTAAAGTAAATTTAGTACATATTTTTAGACTTGGATCCGCATGTTCCCACCTTGCTGCTGTATATTGCTTTACAGACCTTTTGCAACTTACAATTGAACAAAGTAGCATCGACTAGTCAACTTTGCGCATGGAATGTTTTAAAGCGGCAAGCAGCTCCAATGCCCCTCAAAGAAATAGATTTTAAAAGACCTAAACCTGATGAAAACACACCACGCAACGTAAAGCACTATAGTTTTGACACTCCACATTCTGAGACCATTACTCCATCCGATATTCAAAGCTGCAGGATTCTTTAGTTTTAACAAGTGTGGACATACAGAGCACCAAAAGGAAGATGTTGTCATTGACAGTTCCATTGATGAAGCAGAAGGAAATGACCTAAATACAATTTCTGAACCAATTACAAGTCTTTTTGACCCCAATGCAATTAACTATTCAAACGAAAAGCTAAAGAAAGAGTGCACAAGATCTTATACAACATTTGTCAATAAAAAACAATGAACGCGTTTACAATAATTTATGCCAAATAACAAAACAACAGCATTTATCTGACCAGTGAAAACTTAATGATGATGTTAGCCCACCTTTCACCAAATTTGTACTTCAACTAGTAAGTAACCCTTCGAAATCACTGCTGCATAGAATAATGGATTAAATCACCTGATGAAACAGCAGCGTTAAACTATGGGGCGCGGTATGGAACCAAAAGCGCGTGAACATTATGTTTCCATTGCTACAGGACTTCATGTGTCCAGTACGGAACCATACCTGGGTGCTAGTCCTGATGGTATTATAAGTTGTGATTGCCATGGAAAGGGGGTCGTCTGTCTGCTGGAAATAAAATGTCCTTACAAATACCGCTGTGGGTTGGAAGGTAAGAAATTTCCGATATTTCCGGATGGAAACTTTAATTGTAAGCATCCATCCATACTACAGTTAAATTCAGGGTCAAATGATCATTTTGGATGTTAATTACTGTTCTTTTTTTATTTACACTCCTGCGTGAAAAAAACTACCGTGTCATTAGCATCACTTAAAACGTGATCATTTTTTTTATTAAGACTATGAGCAAACAACTAAAAGATTACTTTTATGTTGTGTTATTGCCTCAGTTGCATCTGTCGAAAACATGACCCCAATATGGAAAATCCAGAAGAACGATACTGTGTGTGTTATAAGGCCAGCATTCAATCCTATGATTGCTTGTAAAAACAATGGGTGTGCAATAGAGTGGTACCACTACAAAAATGTGTCAGTATGACACGTGCCCCAAGAGGCAAATGGATTTGCCCAACATGCCGAAATGCACCATATCTTAAATAAAACATTTCTAACAAATTTGTTATTTTTCTGCTGTAAATGACAACAAAATTTAGTATCTAACTACACTTGCATTTAAATATTAACAAGTCTACAAATACAGACCATGATTTTATTGAGTAGATCTACTTGGGTAATTGGTATAATGCTTTGAAGTATGTTAAAGTTTTTGAGTCTACCAATTACACGCTCAACATGAATTCGTACATGTGCTAAACTTCGAGAGCGATCAACGCTTTCAGCACTAAGTAAGCTCTGTGCCTTGCCTCTTGTAAATTCTGGGATTCGTAACACTGCTCCTCGTACAGCAAGCTCTGTCTGCAAGAACACAGTCTCCTGCCCCAACTTTGTTTAAAAAGCCAGATTCTATTGTAATGACTTTATCTGAAACTCTGAAGATAAAATACTAACAGCCCCTGCTGGAGTGATTGCCACACGGTATGATAGTTGGACCATGTTTGTGTTCTGGCAGTTAAGTTAAGGGGCCGCTGTATGAATATTTCTGTACAATCAATGATAGCAACACAGTTTTTGTACTTTCCAAATGTCCTTGGCATGTTTGCATGTAACACTTTTTGTGGCCAAACAATAAAGTTTTGGAGAACATGTGCCAAATTAGGTAACCATTGACGAATTATTTTGGAAACAATAACTTCGCTTCAAAGCCCAAAGCGATATGCCAGATCTTTGTTGTTTGTCAAGCCCAAAGAGGTGAGAGATTAGTTTCATTCAACCTTTGAAACACTGGGTGTGATTTTTCGAGTTATTATATTTAGCAGCCACTAAAAAAGTTCTTCGCTTGGCAGTCCAGTCATCATGTTTCGCAAATCTGCATTATCCTCAACACTTTAAAATTACACACTGTTTTATCTTTCAACTTTCCAATTTCCTGCTTCATCTGTTCAATAATACTATCTTTTTCTATGATTTGTCTTTCTAGTCCTTCGGCATAATTCACCTCATTATCTCGGTTTTCTAAAAATCAATTAATTTTGATAAACTATTTTATTAACCAATAAAGCAATGTACATTTAATTTAAAAGTATGACTTAACATAAGCATATAAAAATACTTTACCTTCATCAATGATATATCCATATTATGTACCGGTATATCATTTATACCAGTGCCGGTACCGGCAACCTCATGCTCGCTTTCCATTGTTTCTGTATCTGTCTGTTTCCTTTTTAGCATACGGTTGAAAGCTTCTCTCATTCTTTGATGTAGTACCGGTACATTTTTGAAAGCTGAAAATAATTTTTACCTTCAACAAGCCTGCTTCATATGGACATTTCTAATTTAAAAAAAGAAATTGAAAAATTAAAGAAACAAAACGAAATGATAAATAATTCAGCTGATATGGTAAAATTTTGTTTTCGGGTATTTAAAGTACTATCGTCATAGGACACCAATTAACTTGGATAAATCCCTATATTGGATAAACTAAACATGCTAATGGAACCTGAAAAAAATCACATTTTTGAAGTATGACAACCTAACTTTTTCCTGAATTACTTAAAAGAAAAGAAACATACTTCTATAGATCAGTATTACAACCTTAAATCCTTAACATCAAACACTCTTGACCTTAACATCTGTACACTACATGGCTGCCAAAACTGTACTAGAGGTGTCATAGGTTATTTTGGTTGTTCTGGCAAGTTTTATACCAGAACCAACCTAAGAAGTGTGGCATAGTAATTTAACGTGGTGGCAATATTTTGCACGTTGACAATTAAAAAAACAACAACTTGGATAAAGTTTTATCTGTACAAATAAAACAATGAACTTTGTTTTTGCTCACAGTTCATATCTATCAACCATGTAAACAAGCAGAATGAAAAGTGTTGTAGACAGAACAATGAAAATGATAAATAAAATAACTCAATTAACATCAACAATTTACGACACAGCACAAAATGGATATAGAGGAATGTAAATTAGTTAAATAGTGATACTAATCTAGTTTGAAAACAAAATGTTTACCGGGATGCTGCAATCATTTTGAAAGTTACTAACCACGACATTTTAAAAAGTGAAGCATTGCCTTGGTTATTTGTGTGCATTATTTGCTGGTTTCTTTTTTCTCTCTGTTATTTTGGGGCACTTCATTGTTCTGTAGCCTCTGGTATGTACTTTTTTCAGTTACTGGCAGTAATTGGCAGAAGGAAATTTGACATTCTACCAGACTGTGTCATTGCAAAATATTTCCATATCTGTATCAGTGTTGTCAGATTGGAACTGGTCCAGTCATGCTGTAAATACAAATGTATACCGGTGTTATCCAACATTAATTAATACACATATTTCACTTGTTACAGTTTCCAAAGTTTTAATTATAAGATTAATTGTATTTGTTTTACTATGGTAATGCAATTATCGATGCTAGAACCCAGGGCCTGTGGTAATCTAATGATTGTCTAGATGCAAAACTTCATTTTACCATTTAATGCAATAAAACATCCTTATGTGCAAAAATAGTTAACAAAAGTTTTGCTGAATATTAGAATTAGCATCCAAGTTGTAACAGGTAGTTTGGCAATCGGATCTGTACCGCTGTAATTGTATCATAACTAGATACTAGAATCATATATATATAATTATAATCTATTTATAAATGCAACACTTTACACACCAGTCTCATTTAAAACTTGACAATTAATATTCCAAGTTAACTCTTGTACAACTCAATTCATATACCGGTATGCAGAACTAAGGCTTATATTTTGCCGACTTAACATTCAATTCTTGAATTAGTTGAAGTTTGCTTGGATCTACCATATTTCTACAGGCTATTTAACCAGTACCTATCTTCTATCGGGGAAATTTATGTGAGTTTAAGTACCGGCACTGGTTTTGTTCAGTTTAAGCTACATAACAGGCTTACCTGAGATGCCGAACTGGTGGTATGCATTATTTGTTAGGCTATTTAATCACAACAGACTAACTAAGTTACTGATTTTAAACTAAATTTATTTATCTTGGCCTAATTGCTGTGCACTTTAGTCAAATTCACTTTAACCTAAACTCTCTAATATTATTAAAACTAGTGTATTTACTTTAAAATATATGTACTGCATATTTAAAGCCTACACAGCAATAATGAAACCACTCGAATTCACAATTTTCTGCCTCACAACCTATCATTTTGCCAAACCCTGGTCGTCTGCAATGACAATAAATATTTCCTTTATCAATATTTTCGTTCCCCTTCCTGTTCAAAACTTCAGGTAAAACATTGCTTACATAGAAAGTGGTGCACTTTCATTTATATATACCTTATCTTATAAAAAATTCATTTATATATATACCTTATCTCGCTCTATTCTGGGTACATGGAAATCTCCTGTACACCATACAACAAAATCACAATTAATTAGCCTTACCAATCATCATTTGACCCTGAACTTGTAAGAATGGGTCCTTTTAGCTTAAGGTTTTCATCTAAGCAGAATTAACTTGCTCAACTTAACAGCTTCGATAATGCCCATATTACAACTGGTAAAGGGACACTTAATTTCCAGTACACCCTTACCACAGCAATCACAGTTAACAATACCAAGCACCTAAATATACACATGCTGGGCGTAAGCCCAGAAAGGGTACATTATTGTGATGTAAATTCCTTCATGCTTAATTCCTTCCCCATTTCATTGCACTTGCACACACGCCAGAGCTATAACCTATAACATCTCGAACAACTTGAACTGGATTAGTACCTTCCTTCATTTTGACAATTCTGTGCATATTACTCTTGCAGTGAATCGGCCAAATCGGTGTTCATGCCATGCTGAACTGTCTGCTTGCTCTCTGGTTATCTTTTTCAAATGTAACAATTGCTCTAGTGTGTAGAGGCTGGTTCTGTTCAATTGGCATATCTTGATTTCTTATATTAAATAGATATGTGAGTGGCTCAACAACCTCAAACCTCTGTACTGTACTATTACTTTCATTGCATATCTTTCCTGTAATGTGGTAAGTAAATAAGGTGCACCAATAAAATAAGCATTTCACAAAACATAAAAAAAATCATACACTTACCGGTAGTCCACGAAATAAACATTTGCCTTTAGCATTATAATATATATATGTATATATATATATATATTTTTACCATGCAAGTAAACACAACAGCACTTCTCTGGATTTTCCCTAGACAAGCCCAATCAGTATACGAAAAATTGATTACAGGTCTTTGTTTTACAGTAGCTTGATTTTCCATACAAATTGAATCACATTTTAATTTTTTTTAAATTGATGTCCTTTAAAAAGCGGGTGCAATCTAAAATAACATTGTGTTAATGAGCAATACAAATACTACTGTACCGCGATATTTAAAAATTGTAAGTTAGTATAACGCTACATATTTAAGCAATTGGAATTTTCAAGTAATGTGTATATAATATATATATAGGTATAAACTATACATCATGTACCAATACTTTAGAATCTTAGATGGTTTAACAACATTCCAAGTGCATCCTTATATTTCAGCCAGTGTTGTTGAAAACAATCTTAGCATTATGTCAACTACAAGTTCGAGCAGTGAGAATGAACAAGTCTTGTCTTCCGGTAAGAGTGAGAATAATGGCTGGTCGTCAGTTGTTTCAGCTCATTTTGGTGGACTTCCTAGCTTTGATAATCCAGCAGCACCAGATGCAGTGCATGAAGTAATGCCATGCAAGCGGTTCAAGAAAGTGATTGAGGCATTTCATTGTAATGATAATCTGAGTGCAGTCAAACATGGAGAGGTGGGTTATGACAAATTACATTAAGTCATACCTCTCCTTGATTTGTTGAATTTCAAAAAGAATACAAACATTCGTCATGTCATTCTATTGATGAATCTATAATTTTGTTCAGGGGGAGGTCTTCTATGAAACAATATATGCCAATGAAACCTATACAAAGCTTGGATGAGAGCAGATCCAACCACTGGATATGCGTCTCAGTTTGAAATTTATACTGGGAAGAAAACCGCAAATGATGTGCAATGTTGGGGATACTCTTGGGAGTAGAGTTATTAAAACTCTCTGTAATAGTATAAAGGTTGAAGAATATGACACTCCACTTCTTGTTGTTTAGGACAACTTTTTTAGCTCTTTCGAAATCAAAACGGTTATTTTTTTTTAAATAGCTTTTCGGGCCATAGCGTTTGAACGGCTGCTGTAATTTTGACTTAGGGTAACTTCATTAAAAACGAAGATATGTTCCTGACTTATGATTGAGACAAGCATGCCACATTGCACTGACATTGTTAGATAACATGACCCACATATGTAAAAACAGAAACTATGTACTAAGCCCATGGGGAATTCCCCGAAGCCATCAAAAGCTAAACCGGGCTGTTTT
>CH002303.1:359275-374570 GCA_000149265.1 Ciona savignyi
ATGTCACCCATGCTGTGGTGGGTATCCCCCCCTGTCGTACCTGTGATGGGTGTCACCCATGTTGTGGTGGGTATCCCCCCTGTCGTACCTGTGATGTCACCCATGTTGTGGTGGGTATCCCCCCCTGTCGTACCTGTGATGGGTGTCACCCATGTTGTGGTGGGTATCCCCCCCTGTCGTACCTGTGATGGGTGTCACCCATGTTGTGGTGGGTATCCCCCCTGTCGTACCTGTGATGTCACCCATGTTGTGGTGGGTATCCCCCCCTGTCGTACCTGTGATGTCACCCATGTTGTGGTGGGTATCCCCCCTGTCGTACCTGTGATGGATGTCACCCATGTTGTGGTGGGTATCCCCCCCTGTCGTACCTGTGATGGATGTCACCCATGTTGTGGTGGGTATCCCCCCCTGTCGTACCTGTGATGGGTGTCACCCATGTTGTGGTGGGTATCCCCCCCTGTCGTACCTGTGATGGGTGTCACCCATGTTGTGGTGGGTATCCCCCCTGTCGTACCTGTGATGTCACCCATGTTGTGGTGGGTATCCCCCCTGTCGTACCTGTGATGGGTGTCACCCATGTTGTGGTGGGTATCTCCCCCTGTCGTACCTGTGATGTCACCCATGTTGTGGTGGGTATCCCCCCTGTCGTACCTGTGATGTCACCCATGTTGTGGTGGGTATCCCCCCCTGTCGTACCTGTGATGTCACCCATGTTGTGGTGGGTATCCCCCCTGTCGTACCTGTGATGTCACCCATGTTGTGGTGGGGAATTCCCACTGGATATGCGTCTCAGTTTGAAATTTATACTGGGAAGAAAACCGCAAATGATGTGCAATGTTGGGGATACTCTTGGGAGTAGAGTTATTAAAACTCTCTGTAATAGTATAAAGGTTGAAGAATATGACACTCCACTTCTTGTTGTTTAGGACAACTTTTTTAGCTCTTTCGAAATCAAAACGGTTATTTTTTTTTAAATAGCTTTTCGGGCCATAGCGTTTGAACGGCTGCTGTAATTTTGACTTAGGGTAACTTCATTAAAAACGAAGATATGTTCCTGACTTATGATTGAGACAAGCATGCCACATTGCACTGACATTGTTAGATAACATGACCCACATATGTAAAAACAGAAACTATGTACTAAGCCCATGGGGAATTCCCCGAAGCCATCAAAAGCTAAACCGGGCTGTTTTAGGAGTTTAGCTTCATTTCAATACATGACTTGAAAAAAAGCTTTAATTTAAAACATTTGTGGTAAAATCTTCATTAATCTAACACGATTGTTGTTTTTTTAACTACACATAGAGAAGAAGTTTGGTTTGATAACTATGGGACCCATGCGTTTATGCTTGCAGAAACAAAAACTGCATCACAGTTATCGATGCTCCCGTGTTTAATACCAGAGCGGATACTTACTTATGTGTACCACCCATATCTAATACATGCTTACCTGTGATGCTCGTTGAATACGTTATTTAATCGGTGGGTTGATTTATTCCTGTCGGGCGCTTAGGTGGCATGTTGTGGTGATTTCGCTGGTTCATTTTAACACGACAGTACCGACTTATACGGCCAGGTCTTGCGCAGCGGTAACATAATCTTTGTCTTCGCTGTTCAAATTGTTGTTGACCAAAGTGTTCATCCTTATCGTTGCTAGTTCTCGATTTTGTTATTAGCTGAATCTCCTTTTCACCTCTATTATCATCGTTTTCAGTTGTCCAATTTCATCGATTTTGATCTTAGGTCGCTCATCTTGCAGATACTACTTTGCGGGATCCAAAATTTTGGAGGTCGCCGGGCAGGGATGTTCCCGCAAAATTCTTTCCTGCTTGTTGTCGATTTCTAAGACCATTGGTAAACACATAAAACATTGCCTCGTTCTGTATCGTAATATCAATATCGCCATTTTCTCCAGGTTTAAAATCGCTGTTATAAAACTTCGGTTGGATTCACCAATGGCCTGTGTGCGTTGGAACAGTTCCTGCCGAGCATTTCTAGTTCTTTCTGTCGAGCACGTGACAGCGGTTGCTCGTTCTTTCAATTGATCGTATGTGCAACTGTACAATGGTGCTTCGGCATTATTTATTTCGAATTTAGTTTCGTCCAGAAGGCTGGAAAGAAAGCCATATCTTCTTGCTGCTTCGTTTGCAGCAACACTATTACAGAAGCCTTCAAATGACGATAAAAATGAATTAAAATCTTTCCCCACCACATATTTTGGGGCTGAGTAAGAACATTCATCTTTCAGATAAAACTTTAATAAAAATTCTGCTGCACTACAGGTCCTCTGTGGTCTTTCAGTTGTTACACTTTTAGGCAGGGTTCTCGATAACCTGTAGTCAGCAGCTCTCCATTATATGTATAAAATGCTTGTATTCACGTAAGAAGTGTATCGCCAATAGTTTGCGTCTTGTGTAGAGCCTTTGCCTTTGCGTATGGCCCAATGTGCCTTTTTCTTTAATTCTATTTATTTGTGACGTTCTATTTTTGGTTTCCCGTTTTGTGATTACGTGTTTTCCTCGTTTACCTATGTTGGCAATTTTATGGAGGTAGTTGGTTATCGAACCCTACCAAGACAATTCGTTTTAAATTGGCGATCCTGCCACAGGACCCAGATTGAGTGTATAACGATGACTGAAAATAAGAATGATTGGAGCTAGTGTTAAATATTATGGCGAGACTGGGGTAGCAGCGCATGCGCAAACCAAAGCTTGCCGAGATCTGCAAACACTTCAAGAGACATTTAATGGCAAGAACGAGTGGTGGTATTTTCGGAAACGTTTCGACAACGTGGCAAAGCTTAATCAATGGGACCAGTGGTCTTCAATTAGCGGCCGCCTTAACGGACAACGCGTTGGATGCTCAAGTGAGTCTCATATCATCGCTCATATCAAGTAATTTGTTTTGAACTCTAACGCCCCTGCGACTTTTGAACGACTAATGGAAATTGTCCTTGCCGACGTGTTGTGGAAAGATTGTCTAGTTTATATCGATGACGTGATTACTTACGGCCGAGAGTTTGACTCCTTTTAGGGTTACAAAGAGTTTTTGAGAAATTGCGCCACGCGGGATAACTGCTTAAGCCGAACAAGTGCAAATTATTTATTCAGCAGTCCGCAAATTTTCTTGGTCACGTCGTAACGAAGGAAGTCCAGTGTGACCCAGTAAAAACAGAATGTGTGGAAACCTGGGAAACCCCGTCCACTGTGAAAGAACTTCGTCAGTTTTTGGGATTAGCGTCGTACTACAGACGGTTTATTAAAGACTTTGCAACCATAGCCTCCTCCTCCCCTTTGCATAAATTAACTAGAAGGGAAGAAAAGTTTAAATAGTCTTCCGAAAATAATCAGGCTTTTATGCAATTGAAACATAAACTCACCAATCCTCCGGTGCTCGGCTTTCCAAGGAGGGAAAGTAATTTTATACTGGACACAGACGCAAGTGGTTCTGGCATAGGCGCAGTTTTATCACAAAATCAAGATTCAAGGGAAGTGGTAATAGCGTATGCCAGTCGTGCACTATCGGCTACGGAAAACATTATTGTGCTACATATCGGATATTGTTAGCGGTAGTTCACTTTGTACACCGTTTTCGCACGTATTTATGGGTACGAAAGTTCATCGTACGTAGTCACCATGCTTCACTAAAATGGCTATTGTCATTTCATGAACCGGAAGGCATGCTCGCCCGCTGGATTAGTACGTTAACACATAAACGCGAATTCATTATCACGTCAACCTTGCCGCCGAAATTATGCATTGATTGTGCTCGCATTGACCAGGTTCCGATCGGTGTGATCGGGGCGAGACAAAACCGCGTAGACACAAACTGGGTGAATGATTGGTCATTGGATCTAATCCGCATTTGGCAAAACGAAGATCCCGTTATACGTGAAATTATTCGGTGCAAATCGATAAGCCAGGCTACACCTGGTAAAAAACGGGACGGCTACCTCGACAACGGACGATTTACTATACTGTAATCAATGGGACTTAATCGAAGTAGTAGACGGCATTCTGTACAGAACTTGGTTAACGAATGAGTATAATTTGGATAACTCGGAAATCAGCTTGTTGGTTGCCCCAAACAAGATACGAAAGGAGATTTTCCATCAGTTACATGTTTTACGAACCGCTGGACATTTGATATGGCCAAAACCACTGCACAGATTCAGCAAAGGTTTTATTGGCCTCGAATAAGAGCCAAAGAACATCCGAAATTGGTGCAGGTGGTGCACTGTCTGCGCCAGGAGAAGATCAATACATGGGAGGCATCGTGCTAACTTGCAGCAATCGTTTGCAACCTACCCGATGGAAAGAATTGGAATAGACTTTATTGGACCCTTACCCACGACAGAGGATGGCAATACATACTGGTGGTCTGTGACTATTTTACAAAGTGGGTAGAATGCATCGCATTGCCAAATCAACAGGCAAGTACTACGGCTGAAGCCCTTGTGACTAGTTTTGGTGTACCTACCATGATCCACTCGGATCAAGGCAGAGACTTTAAATCAAATTTATTTCATGAAATGTGTCAACTTTTACAGATAGAAAAAACGCGAGCCTCCCCCTATCATCCGCAATCGTCTGGCTTGGTGGAAAGATTTAACCGGACCATACAACAGATGTTGGCCATGATTGGGATATTCATTTGCCTTATTTGCTAATAATGGCTTACAGGTCTTCTGAACACGCGAGCACCGGATACTCCCCAAACCGTCTCATGCTTGGTCGGGAGGTTCAGTTCCCTTTGGATTTGGTGGCCAGGTTACCTAACCAGCAGCGATTCCACTGCTACACGGTGTATGCTTGCTTCCTAAACATTTAAAGCACGCTATGACGAAGTCTTTCGCATGCGCGAAAGCCTCATTAAAACGTTATGCAGTTTGGCAAAAACGTTTATATGACAGCATTTGTTTAACCTTTTAAGAAGGCGGTTGGGTGTGGTATTACTACTTTAGCGAATCGTATAGTGGTTTTTATTATACTCTCACATTTTACACACACTTTTATATACATTGCGCCGCAGCAACAAAAGCGCCAGCGCGTCAAATTAGGGGCTACACTCCCCCTAAAAAAAACAAAATAACGATAAAACAACAGTATTTTAAACTAGAGAGTGTCAACCACGTGTTTAACCACCACCATTTGTAAAACACATGTTGTATGCCATATATTCATGCTATACAGGGTCCCTAACCACATTTTGTATTTTATACACTGAGTATGTAGTTTGTTTCTGCAAGCATAAACGCATGGGTCCCATAGTTATCAAACCAAACTTCTTCTCAATGTGTAGATAAAAAACAACAATCGTGTTAGATTTACGAACATTTCACCACAAATGTTTTAAATAAAAGCTTTCTTTTAAGCGTTTTTCGTGTTTTCAGGGAATTACTGGGTTTATTAGATAAGGTTTCTACTGGGTTTAGTACGTACGTTTCTGTTTTTACCTATGTGGGTTATGTTGTATAACAATTCTTAATGTTTTATTCTGATTAGTCAATTCCTTGTCTGATTTGTCGACTCCTTGTTGAAGATGTTTGTACGATATGGCATGCCTATCACAATCATAATTCAGGAAAATATCTGCGTTTTTAAAGGAAGTACCCTAATAAATGATTTTTTTAATTGGAACAGAGTGTTTAAATGTCTAACATTTTACTAAATCTGATTCAAATTGGAGCTGCCGTTTAAGCGATATGCGCACAAAAGCTATTTTTTTAGAAAAAAATACCGTTTTGGTTATTAACGTCTCAGGGAAATTCCCCTAGATATATTACCCAAAATTTTGGTTTCTGCATATCTAATGTTGTCTAACAAATAAAAAAGTTGGATTAAGAGCATACATTTTTTCTTCTTGTAGATGTCAGGGCGACATGACATGCCTGTCACAATCATGATTTGACAACAAAAGCTTATTTTTAGGATATTTCCCTAGGTAATTTTTTTATTTCTTTTAAGTGTTAAATCAGTTACTAATGCACTTACATTTTATCAAATCTGATTCAAACTGGATTTACAGTTCAAGAGCTATGCGCAAAAAAGCTCATTTTTTAGAAAAAAATCTGTTTTGGTTTTTAACGTCTCAGGGAAATTCCCCTGGATATATTACCCAAAATTTTAGTTTTTTTCAAATCTAGGCCATGTTGTCTAACAAATGAAAAAGTTTTATTACAATTCCATTACTCCTTCTGATAGATGTCGGTGCTACAACCCATGCCTGTCACAATCATGATTTGAAAACAAAATCTTATTTTTAGGGTATTTTCCTGGGTAATTTTTTTAATCATTTTAAGTGATATCAGTGGTTAATGAATGCACTTACAGTTTACCAAATCTAATTGAAATTGGAGTAGCCGTTCAAGCGCTATTCATAAAAAAGGTGATTTTTTAAAAAAATATACCGTTTTGGTTTTTCACCTCCAAGGGGAATTCCCCTGGGTATATGCCCCAAAATGTCGGTTTATGCACATCTAGATTATGTTGTCTAATAAATGACAAAGTTGTATTGCCATTCCATTACTCCTTCTGGTAGGTGTCGTTGCCACAAGCCATGCCTGTCACAATCATGATTTGAAAACAAAATCTTATTTTTAGGGTATTTCCCTGGGTAATTTTTTTAATTCTTTTAAGTGGTATATCAGTGGCTAATGCACTTACAGTTTACCAAATCTAATTGAAATTGGAGTAGTCGTTCAAGCGCTTTGCCTAAAAAGGGAATTTTTAAAAAAAAGATACCGTTTTGGTTTTTCACCTACCAGGGGAATTCCCCTGGGTATATGCCCCAAAATTTTGGTCTATGCACATCTAGACCATGTTGTCTAATAAATGACAAAGTTGTATTGCTATTCCATTACCCAATTTGATAGATGTTGTTGCTACAAGCCATGCCTGTCAAGCGTTTGACGAAAAAAAAAAGAAAAAAAACGGACAAAAACAATATGTGTCCCATTTTTCCAAATGGGACCCATACCTAGTCGCCAAATATGAATTAGGTACCGAGGTGGCCGACGTGTTCTATAAAATGTAAGTGAAGGATAATTGTTCTCTAATTCACGGTTATCAAAATCAGAGGACGTGTGCAGAGTTTCAGCCTCGTACTTTCGCTAATTGTCCACGTGTACCACTTTGGTATTAGACGAGGGGGTGGATTGAACCTCGTATAAACATTGCGATACAACCCGCATCACAAGGTATAGACCGGTCCATCCTTTGCCAAACTTAAATTTCACTCAATACCACACCCAATCACCAACGCTAAAGGCACGCGATGTTACATGTTTATCATAGTTTCGTTTATGCCGGCGAGCAGTTTTCTTTGAAGTGTTTCTTGCTATTTCGAAGGATAGCGTGCTGGATCTGCGTATTTCCTCTACAAATGTTATATAGCACAGATGACGTTTTTCGCGTGATAATCCCACCATCACATCCAGTGGTAAGTCATTTCCCTGCCCAGCATGAGTTTGCTGTGTGTGAATCCGGGTGCTATCGTGGCAATCTTCTGTATTAGGGTAACTCAGCACAGGAGCTGATATCATTAATGTCTTTAGCGTTTCAAATGAAACAGTACACTTTTCAGACCAATGAAATCGAGCATTTTTCTTGGTTAGTTCATTTAACGGTGAAGCAATCGTTGAGAAGTTGGGCACAAACCTTCTGTAACACGAGACAAATCCCAGGAATACCCGAAGTTCCTTAACACTGCAATAGGGCCACGACTGGACAGCTTTAAGTTTCTTCGGATCACAGGAAACGCCCTTGTAAAACCCACGCTGGTGCCTGATCTTAGCTCAATCAACTCACCGGACAAGTTCGCAACGAGGACTCCCGACTGTTTAGCAGAGCCATCAACTATCCCGGATGACGACAGTCTTAAATTAGAATCTCCCATTACAAAACTGGTGGGCGGTTCGAAGTATCCAATACTTGAATCGAGGTTTCCATCCCGATGTGTTGGAATGATCATTTCTGATCGACCCGGAACGGAAATGTCCCCCAATAGTAAGACTTTTCGAAACGGAGCGCTTTGGTTTTTTAAAGGCTTAGGAAATCGATTCCCAATATACACGTGGTATGGGCCTTACTCGGCTACTGCAAACCGGTGGTTAAATATCGTGTCACATATTACAAACTCCACCATTACAGAACCAACCGTACAAAGTGGGAAGCCATTTGCCACATTAAGTGAGACAGGACAAGGGTGAAATCTTTATTTGTAAACAATTCGTAAAACAACGATGGATTCAAAACAAAATCGCTTGCTCCAAAATCTAAAAGGAACTAGTTAATCATTGACGATTGAATTCTTAATGGTAAATTATGGGGTATTTGGTAACATCCTGGTAGAGTCATTATTTGCTCGAGGTTAGGGATTCGCGGCACTGGCTGGATCATCTAAGGACGACCCAGCAGTTTGGCGTTTTTTTAAGGATCTAGCAATCCAACATCCCCTCTTATAGGACATTCCTTTCCCCAATGTCCTTGCTTACCACAATTATAACAAAGATCCCGTACAAAACCACGAGTGTTTGGTGCATTATAAGATGGATATCCACATACCTTTTTTAGGTCGGATACCAATCCACGCATTTCTGTGGCTATGGAATGAATGGCAAGCACTGATACAAAGGAATTTGGTTATTCAAAGAAACATTCCTTACCAGAAAGAAAGATCTTCACGGTCTAACGATCAAGCACTCCGCCAGTGTTCCTTGTAGGCGCCGAACTCCATTCCAAGGTTGGTTGCCTCCTTCAGAGATCGAACATTCCTCGTACCCACGGTCACACTGTCCAATTCATCAGGCAGACATCGAACAAATGCGCCCACCCGCAATTCCTCCTGCGTACTTTTTGGCAATTGCGGGTAACCTCTCACCACCAATTGTTGT
This sequence comes from Ciona savignyi, assembly GCA_000149265.1. Classification (NCBI taxonomy): domain Eukaryota; kingdom Metazoa; phylum Chordata; class Ascidiacea; order Phlebobranchia; family Cionidae; genus Ciona; species Ciona savignyi. Next base: position 368,169 of record CH002303.1, read on the forward strand.
AATCGCGTACCGAGGTCACAGCAAGCTTCTCTCTCCCGGTTGAATTCGTGCGGTGTGCAACATGTTTGTGACTTTTGGAAGCTATATAAGTGGCCAAATTTTTGTTCCAGTGCCTCACATAGCGGATTGTAAGAAAATTGTTGGTCCTTAGGCAAGTGGACTTGCACAAACAGTGCCTCTACCGAAAGCAAGGCAGCTAATCATCTACCCCAGCGTTTCTCAAACTATGGGTCGCGACCCACCGGTGGGTCGCGAAAGGAATCTTGGTGGGTCGTGAAAAGTTATAGAAAGCTCTGATAAACTATACTGGCTATTTCCTATACAAAAATCAAGGGGAAATTATCATAATTGTGACATCACACAATCTTGAATCGTGACGTGATCTTCACCTGACCTCAGGTCATTGAACCTTTCGTCTCTCACACATGTTACAACAACTATATATAAAGTTAAGTGGGTCGACATAAATTGTGGTAATTAATAGTGGGTCCCAACTATAAAAAGTTTGAGAACCACTGATCTACCCCTTCCATTTGTAGACCACCGGTAATACACCATGTTCTCGAACTTCTCAAATATTCTTCCCAATTTCTTTCCCCAGAAAACGTTTCAAGTGGCACCGACCAACCATAAAATGATCCAAATACCTTCTCTAATGTCACCGCAAATCCAACATCGGTAACGTTTCTCAGGTCAATAGGTTCCGGTTTGCAAGCAGCATTATTTGACTTTGCTTCCTCGGCAGATGATTCCCCGTAATTTTCTTGTCATCCATTGTCTCAATAAACAGTAGGTTTCAAATTCTGGTCACAGCACCAATGTAGCGTCCTTCTTTCACATTTTACACACACTTTTATTATATACAGTGCGCCGCAGCGACAAAAGCGCCCGCGCGTCATATTAGGGGCAATCAAAGAAGAAACAAAGGAATGCAAAAACGTTACACTACCCTCCACAGGATAAACAAAAGTTAGGAAAAGGGTGGACGGGACCATTTCTAATGTTACATAAACTAACCGAATTCTTGTATCGTATTCAAAGGTCGGAAGGTTCAAGGCCGCGAGTCGTTCACATAGACATCCTTCGTCCTTACGAAGCAGAACGGTCACCTTTGAATTGGCTGGATAGAAGCGAAGCGAGCCATCATGACGATGACGAAACGAGCCATCATGACGATGACGACGTAGCGGGCCATCGCGACGATAACGAGCCGGATCGCGAAAGTGATCAAAACCATTTGTTTTCTCCCTGTCCCACGTTTTCTCGGTAGGGTCGGACCAGAATGCCGCCTGCATATTTGAGAGATTACGATCTCTAGATAATCAACCAACCATGTTGATAGTATTGACGATTTTTTTTCTGCAAATTTATTTTCGAGAGCAAAAATTTTCTTTTGGGAAGGGGGTTGTTTAGCGCCAACTGTTTGCGTATCGCCACCATGCCTTTTTTTAATTCTATTTATTTGTGACGTTGTTCTCTTTTTAGTTTCCCGTTTTGTTGGCGGCGCTTTGTGATTAGTTTATTTTATTGATTACGTGTTTTCCTCGTTTTCCTATGTTGGCAATTTTATGGAGGTAGTTACAAAACATGGTCAAGGAAAGAGATAATCGAACCCTACTAAGACAATTCGTTACAGCAGTATAAAATCACAACTCTACCAAAAAAACACAATGCAGTGGTCACGTATAAAACAAAAAAGGCGGTCGTGTCTTAACGGTTTAAGCGGGAAAGATAAAGGCGACAGGTAATTACCAATCAACGCACGCACCGAAATCACGCATCAAGATAACATTGTAACAAATATACCTCCAAGTAATATGGTTGTTTCTAAACCAAATGAAACATTACAAGCATGGAACAGCAAAAGAAATGGGCACGAATCGGGTCAGCTGTTTTAATACACCAATTTGTTTAGTTTAGGTTATTATTGTTTACTAGACCTTTTAATAAGGTGGAAACGGAAAAAAAGTGTTGAAAACATTAAAAAATGTACTAGAATCGATTAATAACATCACACAAACGTCATTCCCCAAAAATTTGCATTGTTTAAAAACACCAAACCAGATTTATTTAAATAACCTATCGTTTGTGCGAACATAGCCACACATCATCGTTTTTCATATAAAAATCGCTAATCAAAAGGTGAACATCCTGCAGAATAAAACACAAAATTACAAAACATGGAACAAAATTATTGAAATTGACCAAGTAACAAAACGTTCACTAACATTTTAATTAACTGGAGGATTGGAACTTATATCTGTTTCGACAATTATGGAACTTTTTTACCCCTGGATGCTATAAAAGATATGGTGGAAGGCGTCATAACCGAGTGGCATAAAGACGTCGCCTTTCTAGTAACATTAAAAAATGAATTTGGAACGCTGGAAAACATTAACAATACAACACTTCACACAAAAGTGCCATGCTATATTGACCTTCAACGCTTGATTCACACCCTGGAACAAAATAAAAGGGGTAAAATCTTCAAAGCAGAATTTGGAAATTATCGAAATTTTAAAAGCATAAAAAATGGCTGGTTGAGTATTTACTTCACCAAATTAAATTCAAACAACATACCTAAAGTGATAACATTTTCTGGAAACTGGATTACTGTGACGAAACCTGGCGAAACGCACATGGCCCCTCTGTAGATTCTGCAAAGAGAGGGGTCATGTGCAAACGAAATGTCCAAAGAAAGGCTTCTGCCAATTTTGTAAATCAAATGGACATATTCTCAGAAATTGCAGATCAAAACCAACGTTCATACAACAAAGAGTCACCCCAACAACCACACCAGCAACAATCAACCAACCGTCATCCCAAACGAAAATTAATAAGACATATGAAGAAGCAATCACTGGACAGACATCAACTTCAAACAGATTTGCTGTCCTGGAACAATTCGAAATGGAAACAAACTTTGGACAATCAATTATCACAAGCCAAAGCTCAACAGAATTCCCTACAATATCATCAGGCATACCAAAACCAAAGCGAACACTGAAAACACCCCATTACAAAAAAGACACCAATGCTTCTATAAAAACAATCAGAAAACAAGAACAAACAGCTTCTTCAGAACCACCAATAACAAGCCCACTCAACACCAACACAGACACAATCAATTTAACTTATTTAAACACCCAAACCCACCTCACCCGCATCCAGTACAACAATTTCATCGACAGAACTAGTAATAGACGAAAAAAATAAATAAATAAAACGAAAGAGACTCCACCAAAAATAGGAGATTTCAGTGACCCCACAGACGTACGTCGAACTGTATCTTCTCTCAAGAAAATATTCGCGGTTAGAACGCCATCCTCAAAGAAAAGAAAAATTGACATTAATGACACACAACCAAACACATCCTAATCACAATAAATAAAAATGTAGATCGTAATAGATGGAGACAATGATATAATAATAGGAACAATCAATGTAAATGGAATTCAACAAAAATACAAATGATTACAAATTACCTAAATCAAAACAAAATTAATATATTACGCCTGCAGGAGGCTCACATTTTGATGCCAGTTTATACCGATAAAATTGAAAAAACGACGAATTCGAAATTGTATACGAACACTGTATCGGAAATGAATAACGAAACCCGATATTTCAAACAAGGAGCTGGGATGTTAGTAAACAATCATCTTTTTTCCAAGTATAAAATAACCCATAAAATAGTTTAACCCTATGTAATAGAGATAATGTTATTAACAAATTCAATATTTACTTATCATCCAGTTCTAATTGGTATCAAAGAATAAAACGGAAAGAGCAGATAGCTATTCTTCATGCCCATATAACAAATACCATTAATGAACAAAATATATTATCGGGAGATTTTAATATGGTACTTAGTAATATTGATAAAAAATGAATTTTATCCGGAAAAAACAACAATGACCGAAAGAAATGGATTGAATTAGAAAAAGAATTTGGTTTAGTGGTGCATAGAAAACTAAAAAATAATGAAATATTATTTACCCGTATAGTGGAAAATAAGTCCTCCCGTCTAGATCGCTTCTATGCCAATCGTCATGCAATTAAAAATATAAATGATATTAAATATATACGGAATTTTTTCTCTGACCATAATAATTGCCCCATAATGAAAGTAAACCTACATTCATATAAAAAATGGGGTCCATCTTTTTATAAAATTAATAACTCTATAATAAAAAATAATAGAAATAATAAATATCCGGTGGAAACTGTGAAAAATGCAACAGTATAAATACGGAAAAATAGAAACCTGGTGGGAAAAGGGTAAGTTAATGATATAAAATAAAATACAAGACTATTCTCAGATAAAAAGAAAATGGGAAAAGAAAAGATATTTTCAATCGGCTATTCAATTAGAAAAAATGGAAAAAGATAATAACATTTTATCTCGTAACTATAATTTAATAACTCTCGAAAATAACGTTAAAGCCTACAAACTCCAAATTAATCGCGGAGCACACTGATTGGATCTAAAATAAAAGAAATTGAACGGGAAGAAACGCTTAACCAAGATTTAATAACAATGAACTTACCCAACAAAATCCGCAAGAAACTTTCGAAGAAATACATAGATTCTCTAACAATCTGTGGGGTTTCACTTTCTGTCCAACGATCAAGAATTAGATGGGTACATTAATAAGCTAAATATAGGAAATAATAATGTTGATGTAATCAAAATATTGGAAATCCATTTAAGTTTTAAACATGATTGCGAAAATAAAAATTGGGAAAAATCAAAAAAGGGTGTGATAAAGTGTGATAGCAATCCACCGCCAACGTCAACTTACCCTTGCAGGAAAATGCCATTTGATCAACGCTCACATTGTTCCACAGTTTCTTCACCCTGGAAAACATATACCCATTAGTAACAAATATATTAAAGTACTTCCTCCCCCAACTTGTTACATCGAACTATCCGAACTAACTCTTATATATTAAAACGTAAGGATTTTAATTTTAAAAGTTCTAAACTTAAACCCATATATGAAATATTAATTTAAGAAAAAATAACGCCTAATATAATTAAAATTAACGATAAAATAGTCCCATGGAATAAAATAAACTTAACCAATAATAAAATGAGATTTTTTTAACAATATAGAACGAGACAAAAATTATAAAGTTGCAAATAGAGGATATTTCTTTGGTGCTTTTTTTAAGAAACATTCCCTTAATAATATTTATAAGAATAAAATAATGATACGTAATTGTAAATTTTGTCGTGGTCCAAATGATAACAATCCATTTATTGACAGAATGTTCAGTAATTAAACAACTTTTTACGAATCTCATATATAAATATGGTAATAAATTTTTTTCCAACAACAGTAAATTAAGTAAAAAAATAATATGGTATCAGAGAAACTCTCGAATTTGTTAAAAAGTCATTTCAAATTTTGCCAAAATTAAAAATTGACGAAATTTGAAATCGGAATATTACTGTTAATTAACATAACTTTTAATAAATAATGCCACTCTTTCCCTTTCATGCATATATATATGTATAAACAAAATTTGTTGTTTACATAAAGGTCGTCTCAAGCAAGGGATATAACTGGATCATATTTACTAAATATAAATATTAAATAATTATTATAAAATATAACGAAACTATTTCATAAAGTGCTAAATATGATATTAAATAATTATTATAAAATATAACGAAACTATTTCATAAAGTGCCTTTACTGCCGATTTTCTTTATAATTCCACAGACAACAATCAATAATTCTTCCTTCATCGGTTCATCACTTTATCACATCTCGTCTTCAAAACACCATCGCCCCATCACCACTTTCATCATTGCTTCTGTAATTGTATAAATAATGTGTATATGAATTTATATATATAATGTGTACAATATAAAGTGTATAAAAATGTAATGAATATATAATAATGTGTACAATATAATGTGTATAATAATGTAATTTTTATATAATAATGTGTATATACATGGACAATATGTGTATATTATTTTGCATATTATTATGTTCGGCCGATTTATCGATGTACGTGTCATGAATCGTCCAAAAAAAGCCGGTTTCCTATGGTATGATGCCTAATTACGTATTTACGGGGTAAGCTGGCGCATACTAATATTTTGTAACAGCCCGCCGCGTTTCCCATTTACAATAAAACTTGAATATCTCATGCGAATCAGTCGAACTCGGTACTCTTATGGATAAAATTAGTGTAAAGATTGTAGCAATAGCGGTAATGGCGTAGACAAGATTAGCAAATGCACCACCTTGTGTTTTGTGGTTAACATTTTTGTACATTTAAAAAATATATATAATTAACTGGTTAATTAATTACACTCAATACACGGTATAAAAACAGCAACCCTTGTTTTTTATTTATGAAAAATAATAAAAAAAGGGAATT
>CH002302.1:5992-20950 GCA_000149265.1 Ciona savignyi
TGCATACTGTAAATTCATGAGCCCGGTTAGCTCAGTCGGTAGAGCGTTGGACTTTTAATCCAACGGTCAAGGGTTCAAGTCCCTTATCCGGATTTTCTTTTTACGCCATATTATGAATTTCATATTTCTCGTTGCAAAACGTGGTAAAATCAGTTACTGCATAGGGTAAATTCATGAACCCGGTTAGCTCAGCCGGTAGAGCGTTGGACTTTTAATCCAACGGTCAAGGGTTCAAGTCCCTTATCGGGCTTTGCTTTTTACGCCATATTATGAATTTCATATTTCTCGTTGCAAAACGTGGTAAAATCAGTTACTGCATACTGTAAATTCATGAGCCCGGTAAGCTCAGCCGGTAGAGCGTTGGACTTTTAATCCAACGGTCAAGGGTTCAAGTCCCTTAACGGGCTTTGCTTTATTTACGCCATATTATGAATTTCATATTTCTCGTTGCAAAACATGGTGAAATCAGCTACTGCATACGTTAAAATAAAAGAGCCCGGTTAGCTCAGCCGGTAGAGCGTTGGACTTTTAATCCAACGGTCAAGGGTTCAAGTCCCTTATCGGGCTTTTCTTTTTACGCCATATTATGAATTACATATTTCTCGTTGCAAAACGTGGTAAAATCAGTTACGGCATACGGTAAATTCATGAGCCCGGTTAGCTCAGCCGGTAGCGCGTTAGACTTTTAATCCAACGGTCAAGGGTTCAAGTCCCTTATCGGGCTTTTCTTTTTACGCCATATTATGAATTACATATTTCTCGTTGCAAAACGTGGTAAAATCAGTTACTGCATACGGTAAATTCATGAGCCCGGTTAGCTCAGCCGGTAGAGCGTTGGACTTTTAATCCAACGGTCAAGGGTTCAAGTCACTTATCGGGCTCTGCGTTTTACGCCATATTATAAATTTCTTTTTCTCGTTGCAAAACATGGTAAAATCAGTTACTGCATAGGGTAAATTCATGAGCCCGGTTAGCTCAGCCGGTAGAGCGTTGGACTTTTAATCCAACGGTCAAGGGTTCAAGTCCCTTATCGGGCTTTGCTTTTTACGCCGAATTATAAATTTCATATTTCTCGTTGCAAAACGTGGTAAAATCAGTTACTGCATAGGGTAAATTCATGAGCCCGGTTAGCTCAGCCGGTAGAGCGTTGGACTTTTAATCCAACGGTCAAGGGTTCAAGTCCCTTAGCGGGTTCTGCGTTTTACGCCATATTATGAATTTCACAGTTCTCGTTGCAAAACGTGGTAAAATCAGCTACTGCACACGGTTAATAAAACAGCCCGGTTAGCTCACCCGGTAGAGCGTTGGACTTTTAATCCAACGGTCAAGGGTTCAAGTCCCTTATCGGGCTTTTCTTTTTACGCCATATTATGAATTTCATATTTCTCGTTGCAAAACGTGGTAAAATCAGCTACTGCATACGGTTAATAAAAGAGCCCGGTTAGCTCACCCGGTAGAGCGTTGGACTTTTAATCCAACGGTCAAGGGTTCAAGTCCCTTATCGGACTTTTCTTTTTACGCCATATTATGAATTTCATATTTCTCGTTGCAAAACGTGGTAAAATCAGTTACTGCATACGGTAAATTCATGAGCCCGGTTAGTTCGGCCGGTAGAGCGTTGGACTTTTAATCCAACGGTCAAGGGTTCAAGTCCCTTATGGGGCTTGGCTGTTTACGCCATATTATGAATTTCATATTTCTCGTTGCAAAACGTGGTAAAATCAGTTGAGCTGCATACGGTAAATTCATAAGCCCGGTTAGCTCAGCAGGTAGAGCGTTGGACTTTTAATCCAACGGTCAAGGGGCAAGTCCCTTATCGGCCTTTGCTTTTTACGCCATATTATGAATTTCATATTTCTCATTGCAAAACATGGTGAAATCAGCTACTGCATACGGTAAATAAAAGAGCCCGGTTAGCTCAGCCGGTAGAGGGTTGGACTTTTAATCCAACGGTCAAGGGTTCAAGTCCCTTATCCGGCTTTGGGTTTTACGACATATTATGAATTTCATATTTCTCGTTGCAAAACGTGGTAAAATCAATTACTCCATACGGTAAATTCATGAGCCCGGTTAGCTCAGCCGGTTGAGCGTTTGACTTTTAATCCGACGGTCAAGGGTTCAAGTCCCTTATCGGGCTTTGGTTTTTTACGCCATATTATGAATTTCATATTTCTCGATGCAAAACGTGGTAAAATCAGTTACTGCATACGGTAAATTCATGAGCCCGGTTAGCTCAGCCGGTAGAGCGTTGGACTTTTAATCCAAAGGCCAAGGGTTCAAATCCCTTATCGGGCTCTGCTTTTTACGCCATATTATGAATTTCATATTTCTCGTTGCAAAACATGGTAAAATCAGGTACTGCATACTGTAAATTAATAAGCCTTTTAGCTCAGCCGGTAGAGCGTTGGACTTTTAATCAAACGGTCAAGGGTTCAAGTCCCTTATCGAGCTTTGCTTTTTACGCCATATTATGAATTTCATATTTCTCGTTGCACAACGTGGTTAAATCAGTTACTGCATACGATAAATTCATAAGCCCGGTTAGCTCTGCCGGTAGTGCGTTAGACTTTTAATCCAACGGTCAAGGGGCAAGTCCCTTATCGGGCTTTGCTTTTTATGCCATATTATGAATTTCATATTTCTCATTGCAAAACGTGGTAAAATCAGTTACTGCATACGGTAATTTCATGAGCCCGGTTAGCTCAGCCGGTAGAGCGTTGGACTTTTTAATCCAGCGGTCAAGGGTTCAAGTCCCTTATCGGCTTTGCTTTTTACGCCATATTATGAATTTCATATTTCTCGTTGCAAAACGTGGTAAAATCAGTTACTGCATACGGTAAAATAATCATGAGCCCGGTAAGCTCAGCCGGTAGAGCGTTGGACTTTTAATCCAACGGTCAAGGGTTCAAGTCCCTTTTCGGGCTTTGCTTTTTACGCCAAATTATAAATTTCATATTTCTCGTTGCATAACGTGGTAAAATCAGTTACTGCATACTGTAACTTCATGAGCCCGGTTAGCTCAGCCGGTAGGGCGTTGTACTTTTAATCCAACGGTCAAGGGTTCAAGTCCCTTATCGGGCTTTGCTTTTTACGCCATATTATGAATTTCATATTTTTCGTTGCAAAACGTGGTAAAATCAGTTACTGCATAAGGTAAAATCATCATGAGCCCGGTTAGCTCAGCCGGTAGAGCGTTGGACTTTTAATCAAAAGGCCAAGGTTTCAAGTCCCTTATCGGGCTTTGCTTTTTACGCCATATTATGAATTTCATATTTCTCGTTGCAAAACGTGGTAAAATCAGTTACTGCATAGGGTAAATTCATGAGCCCGGTTAGCTCAGCCGGTAGAGCGTTGGACTTTTAATCCAACGGTCAAGGGTTCAAGTCCCTTATCGGGCTTTGCTTTTTACGCCGAATTATAAATTTCATATTTCTCGTTGCAAAACGTGGTAAAATCAGTTACTGCATAGGGTAAATTCATGAGCCCGGTTAGCTCAGCCGGTAGAGCGTTGGACTTTTAATCCAACGGTCAAGGGTTCAAGTCCCTTATCGGGCTTTGCTTTTTACGCCATATTATAAATTTCTTATTTCTCGCTGCAAAACGTGGTAAAATCAGTTACTGCATGCGGCAATTTCATGAGCCCGGTTAGCTCAGCCGGTAGAGCGTTGGACTTTTAATCCAACGGTCAAGGGTTCAAGTCCCTTATCGGGCTTTGCTTTTTACGCCGAATTATAAATTTCATATTTCTCGTTGCAAAACGTGGTTAAATCAGTTACTGCATAGGGTAAATACATGAGCCCGGTTAGCTCAGCCGGTAGAGCGTTGGACTTTTAATCCAACGGTCAAGGGTTCAAGTCCCTTATCGGGCTTTGCTTTTTACGCCATATTATAAATTTCTTATTTCTCGCTGCAAAATGTGGTAAAATCAGTTACTGCATGCGGCAATTTCATGAGCCCGGTTAGCTCAGCCGGTAGAGCGTTGGACTTTTAATCCAACGGTCAAGGGTTCAAGTCCCTTATCGGGCTTTGCTTTTTACGCCATATTATGAATTTCATATTTCTCGTTGCAAAACGTTGTAAAATCAGTTACTGCATACGGCAATTTCATGAGCCCGGTTAGCTCAGCCGGTAGAGCGTTGGACTTTTAATCCAACGGTCAAGGGTTCAAGTCCCTTATCGGGCTTTGATTTTTACGCCATATTATGAATTTCATATTTCTCGTTGCAAAACGTGGTAAAATCAGTTACTGCATAGGTTAAATTCATGAGCCCGGTTAGCTCAGCCGGTAGAGCGTTGGACTTTTAATCCAACGGTCAAGGGTTCAAGTCCCTTATCGGGCTTTGCTTTTTACGCCATATTATGAATTTCACATTTCTCGTTGCAAAAAGTGGTAAAATCAGTTACTGCATACTGTAAATTCATGAGCCCGGTTAGCTCAGCCGGTAGAGCGTTGGACTTTTAATCTAACGGTCAAGGGTTCAAGTCCCTTATCGGGCTTTGCTTTTTACGCCATATTATGAATTTCATATTTCTCGTTGCAAAACGTGGTAAAATCAGTTACTGCATACTGTAAATTCATGAGCCCGGTAAGCTCAGCCGGTAGAGCGTTGGACTTTTAATCCAACGGTCAAGGGTTCAAGTCCCTTATCGGGCTTTGCTTTTTACGCCATATTATGAATTTCATATTTCTCGTTGCAAAACGTTGTAAAATCAGTTACTGCATACGGCAATTTCATGAGCCCGGTTAGCTCAGCCGGTAGAGCGTTGGACTTTTAATCCAACGGTCAAGGGTTCAAGTCCCTTATCGGGCTTTGATTTTTACGCCATATTATGAATTTCATATTTCTCGTTGCAAAACGTGGTAAAATCAGTTACTGCATAGGTTAAATTCATGAGCCCGGTTAGCTCAGCCGGTAGAGCGTTGGACTTTTAATCCAACGGTCAAGGGTTCAAGTCCCTTATCGGGCTTTGCTTTTTACGCCATATTATGAATTTCACATTTCTCGTTGCAAAAAGTGGTAAAATCAGTTACTGCATACTGTAAATTCATGAGCCCGGTTAGCTCAGCCGGTAGAGCGTTGGACTTTTAATCCAAAGGCCAAGGTTTCAAGTCCCTTATCGGGCTTTGCTTTTTACGCCATATTATGAATTTCATATTTCTCGTTGCAAAACGTTAAAATCATTTACTGCATACTGTAAATTCATGAGCCCGGTTAGCTCAGCCGGTAGAGCGTTGGACTTTTAATCCAAAGGCCAAGGTTTCAAGTCCCTTATCGGGCTTTGCTTTTTACGCCATATTATGAATTTCATATTTCTCATTGCAAAACATGGTGAAATCAGCTACTGCATACGGTAAATAAAAGAGCCCGGTTAGCTTAGCCGGTACAGCGTTGGACTTTTAATCCAACGGTCAAGGGTTCAAGTCCCTTATCGGGCTTTTCTTTTTACGCCATATTATAAATTTCTTATTTCTCGCTGCAAAACGTGGTAAAATCAGTTACTGCATACGGCAATTTCATGAGCCCGGTTAGCTCAGCCGGTAGAGCGTTAGACTTTTAATCCAACGTACGGTCAAGGGTTCAAGTCCTTTATCGGGCTTTGCTTTTTACGCCATATTATGAATTTCATATTTCTCGTTGCAAATCGTGGTAAAATCAGGTACTGCATACGGTAAATTCATGAGCCCGGTTAGCTCAGCCGGTAGAGCGTTGGACTTTTAATCCAACGGTCAAGGGTTCAAGTCCCTTATCGGGTTTTGCTTTTTACGCCATATTATGAATTTCACATTTCTCGTTGCAAAACGTGGTAAAATCAGTTACTGCATAGGCCTACTGTAAATTCATGAGCCCGGTTAGCTCAGCCGGTAGAGCTTTGGACTTTTAATCCAACGGTCAAGGGTTCAAGTCGCCTTATCGGGCTTTGCTTTTTACGCCATATTATGAATTTCACATTTCTCGTTGCTAAACGTGGTAAAATCAGTTACTGCATACGGCAATTTCATGAGCCCGGTTAGCTCAGCCGGTAGAGCGTTGGACTTTTAATCCAACGGTCAAGGGTTCAAGTCCGATATCGGGCTTTGCTTTTTACGCCATATTATGAATTTCATAATATTTTTCGTTGCAAAACGTGGTAAAATCAGTTACTGCATACGGTAAAATCATCATGAGCCCGGTTAGCTCAGCCGGTAGAGCGTTGGACTTTTAATCCAACGGTCAAGGCTTGAAGTCCCTTATCGGGCTTTGCTTTTTACGACATATTATGAATTTCATATTTCTCGTTGCAAAACGTGGTAAAATCAGTTACTGCATAGGGTAAATTCATGAGCCCGGTTAGCTCAGCCGGTAGAGCGTTGGACTTTTAATCCAACGGTCAAGGGTTCAAGTCCCTTATCGGGCTTTGCTTTTTACGCCATATTATGAATTTCACATTTCTCGTTGCAAAAAGTGGTAAAATCAGTTACTGCATACTGTAAATTCATGAGCCCGGTTAGCTCAGCCGGTAGAGCGTTGGACTTTTAATCCAAAGGACAAGGTTTCAAGTCCCTTATCGGGCTTTGCTTTTTACGCCATATTATAAATTTCTTATTTCTCGCTGCAAAACGTGGTAAAATCAGTTACTGCATGCGGCAATTTCATGAGCCCGGTTAGCTCAGCCGGTAGAGCGTTGGACTTTTAATCCAACGGTCAAGGGTTCAAGTCCCTTATCGGGCTTTGCTTTTTACGCCATATTATGAATTTCATATTTCTCGTTGCAAAACGTTGTAAAATCAGTTACTGCATACTGCAATTTCATGAGCCCGGTTAGCTCAGCCGGTAGAGCGTTGGACTTTTAATCCAACGGTCAAGGGTTCAAGTCCCTTATCGGGCTTTGATTTTTACGCCATATTATGAATTTCATATTTCTCGTTGCAAAACGTGGTAAAATCAGTTACTGCATAGGTTAAATTCATGAGCCCGGTTAGCTCAGCCGGTAGAGCGTTGGACTTTTAATCCAACGGTCAAGGGTTCAAGTCCCTTATCGGGCTTTGCTTTTTACGCCATATTATGAATTTCACATTTCTCGTTGCAAAAAGTGGTAAAATCAGTTACTGCATACTGTAAATTCATGAGCCCGGTTAGCTCAGCCGGTAGAGCGTTGGACTTTTAATCCAAAGGCCAAGGTTTCAAGTCCCTTATCGGGCTTTGCTTTTTACGCCATATTATGAATTTCATATTTCTCGTTGCAAAACGTTAAAATCATTTACTGCATACTGTAAATTCATGAGCCCGGTTAGCTCAGCCGGTAGAGCGTTGGACTTTTAATCCAAAGGCCAAGGTTTCAAGTCCCTTATCGGGCTTTGCTTTTTACGCCATATTATGAATTTCATATTTCTCATTGCAAAACATGGTGAAATCAGCTACTGCATACGGTAAATAAAAGAGCCCGGTTAGCTTAGCCGGTACAGCGTTGGACTTTTAATCCAACGGTCAAGGGTTCAAGTCCCTTATCGGGCTTTTCTTTTTACGCCATATTATAAATTTCTTATTTCTCGCTGCAAAACGTGGTAAAATCAGTTACTGCATACGGCAATTTCATGAGCCCGGTTAGCTCAGCCGGTAGAGCGTTAGACTTTTAATCCAACGTACGGTCAAGGGTTCAAGTCCTTTATCGGGCTTTGCTTTTTACGCCATATTATGAATTTCATATTTCTCGTTGCAAATCGTGGTAAAATCAGGTACTGCATACGGTAAATTCATGAGCCCGGTTAGCTCAGCCGGTAGAGCGTTGGACTTTTAATCCAACGGTCAAGGGTTCAAGTCCCTTATCGGGTTTTGCTTTTTACGCCATATTATGAATTTCACATTTCTCGTTGCAAAACGTGGTAAAATCAGTTACTGCATAGGCCTACTGTAAATTCATGAGCCCGGTTAGCTCAGCCGGTAGAGCTTTGGACTTTTAATCCAACGGTCAAGGGTTCAAGTCCCTTATCGGGCTTTGCTTTTTACGCCATATTATGAATTTCACATTTCTCGTTGCTAAACGTGGTAAAATCAGTTACTGCATACGGCAATTTCATGAGCCCGGTTAGCTCAGCCGGTAGAGCGTTGGACTTTTAATCCAACGGTCAAGGGTTCAAGTCCGATATCGGGCTTTGCTTTTTACGCCATATTATGAATTTCATAATATTTTTCGTTGCAAAACGTGGTAAAATCAGTTACTGCATACGGTAAAATCATCATGAGCCCGGTTAGCTCAGCCGGTAGAGCGTTGGACTTTTAATCCAACGGTCAAGGCTTGAAGTCCCTTATCGGGCTTTGCTTTTTACGACATATTATGAATTTCATATTTCTCGTTGCAAAACGTGGTAAAATCAGTTACTGCATAGGGTAAATTCATGAGCCCGGTTAGCTTAACCGGTAGCGCGTTAGACTTTTAATCCAACGATCAAGGGTTCAAGTCCCTTAACGTGCTTTGCTTTTTACGCGATATTATGAATTTCATATTTCTCGTTGCAAAACGTGGTAAAACCAGTTACTGCATATTGTAAATTCATGAGCCCGGTTAGCTCAGCCGGTAGAGCGTTGGACTTTTAATCCAACGGTCAAGGGTTCAAGTCCCTTATCGGGCTTTGCTTTTTACGCCATATTATGAATTTCACATTTCTCGTTGCAAAAAGTGGTAAAATCAGTTACTGCATACTGTAAATTCATGAGCCCGGTTAGCTCAGTCGGTAGAGCGTTGGACTTTTAATCCAAAGGACAAGGTTTCAAGTCCCTTATCGGGCTTTGCTTTTTACGCCATATTATGAATTTCATATTTCTCGTTGCAAAACGTTAAAATCATTTACTGCATAGGGTAAATTCATGAGCCCGGTTCGCTTAGCCGGTAGCGCGTTAGACTTTTAATCCAACGATCAAGGGTTCAAGTCCCTTAACGGGCTTAGCTTTTTACGCCATATTATGAATTTCATATTTTTCGTTGCAAAACGTGGTAAAATCAGTTACTGCATACGGTAAAATCATCATGAGCCCGGTTAGCTCAGCCGGTAGAGCGTTGGAATTTTAATCCAAAGGCCAAGGTTTCAAGTCCCTTATCGGGCTTTGCTTTTTACGCCATATTATGAACTTCATATTTCTCGTTGCAAAACGTGGTAAAATCAGTTACTGCGATACGGTACATTGCATGAGCCCGTGTTAGTCTCAGCCGGTAGAGCGTTGGATTTTAATCCAACGGTCAAGGCTTGAAGTACCTTATTGGCCTTTGCTTTTTACGCTCAAATTATAAAGTTCATATTTCTCGTTGCAAAACGTGGTAAAATCAGTTACTGCATACTGTAAATTCATGAGCCCGGTTAGCTCAGTCGGTAGAGCGTTGGACTTTTAATCCAACGGTCAAGGGTTCAAGTCCCTTATCCGGATTTTCTTTTTACGCCATATTATGAATTTCATATTTCTCGTTGCAAAACGTGGTAAAATCAGTTACTGCATAGGGTAAATTCATGAACCCGGTTAGCTCAGCCGGTAGAGCGTTGGACTTTTAATCCAACGGTCAAGGGTTCAAGTCCCTTATCGGGCTTTGCTTTTTACGCCATATTATGAATTTCATATTTCTCGTTGCAAAACGTGGTAAAATCAGTTACTGCATACTGTAAATTCATGAGCCCGGTAAGCTCAGCCGGTAGAGCGTTGGACTTTTAATACAACGGTCAAGGGTTCAAGTCCCTTAACGGGCTTTGCTTTATTTACGCCATATTATGAATTTCATATTTCTCGTTGCAAAACATGGTGAAATCAGCTACTGCATACGTTAAAATAAAAGAGCCCGGTTAGCTCAGCCGGTAGAGCGTTGGACTTTTAAATCCAACGGTCAAGGGTTCAAGTCCCTTATCGGGCTTTTCTTTTTACGCCATATTATGAATTACATATTTCTCGTTGCAAAACGTGGTAAAATCAGTTACGGCATACGGTAAATTCATGAGCCCGGTTAGCTCAGCCGGTAGCGCGTTAGACTTTTAATCCAACGGTCAAGGGTTCAAGTCCCTTATCGGGCTTTTCTTTTTACGCCATATTATGAATTACATATTTCTCGTTGCAAAACGTGGTAAAATCAGCTACTGCATACGGTAAATTCATGAGCCCGGTTAGCTCAGCCGGTAGAGCGTTGGACTTTTAATCCAACGGTCAAGGGTTCAAGTCATTTATCGGGCTCTGCGTTTTACGCCATATTATAAATTTCTTTTTCTCGTTGCAAAACATGGTAAAATCAGTTACTGCATAGGGTAAATTCATGAGCCCGGTTAGCTCAGCCGGTAAAGCGTTGGACTTTTAATCCAACGGTCAAGGCTTCAAGTCCCTTAGCGGGTTCTGCGTTTTACGCCATATTATGAATTTCACAGTTCTCGTTGCAAAACGTGGTAAAATCAGCTACTGCACACGGTTAATAAAACAGCCCGGTTAGCTCACCCGGTAGAGCGTTGGACTTTTAATTCAACGGTCAAGGGTTCAAGTCCCTTATCGGGCTTTTCTTTTTACGCCATATTATGAATTTCATATTTCTCGTTGCAAAACGTGGTAAAATCAGCTACTGCAAACGGTTAATAAAAGAGCCCGGTTAGCTCACCCGGTAGAGCGTTGGACTTTTAATCCAACGGTCAAGGGTTCAAGTCCCTTATCGGACTTTTCTTTTTACGCCATATTATGAATTTCATATTTCTCGTTGCAAAACGTGGTAAAATCAGTTACTGCATACGGTAAATTCATGAGCCCGGTTAGTTCGGCCGGTAGAGCGTTGGACTTTTAATCCAAACGGTCAAGGGTTCAAGTCCCTTATGGGGCTTGGCTGTTTACGCCATAATATGAATTTCATATTTCTCGTTGCAAAACGTGGTAAAATCAGTTACTGCATACGGTAAATTCATAAGCCCGGTTAGCTCAGCAGGTAGAGCGTTGGACTTTTAATCCAACGGTCAAGGGGCAAGTCCCTTATCGGCCTTTGCTTTTTACGCCATATTATGAATTTCATATTTCTCATTGCAAAACATGGTGAAATCAGCTACTGCATACGGTAAATAAAAGAGCCCGGTTAGCTCAGCCGGTAGAGGGTTGGACTTTTAATCCAACGGTCAAGGGTTCAAGTCCCTTATCCGGCTTTGGGTTTTACGACATATTATGAATTTAATATTTCTCGTTGCAAAACGGGGTAAAATCAATTACTCCATACGGTAAATTCATGAGCCCGGTTAGCTCAGCCGGTTGAGCGCTTGACTTTTAATCCGACGGTCAAGGGTTCAAGTCCCTTATCGGGCTTTGGTTTTTACGCCATATTATGAATTTCATATTTCTCGATGCAAAACGTGGTAAAATCAGTTACTGCATACGGTAAATTCATGAGCCCGGTTAGCTCAGCCGGTAGAGCGTTGGGACTTTTAATCCAAAGGCCAAGGGTTCAAATCCCTTATCGGGCTCTGCTTTTTACGCCATATTATGAATTTCATATTTCTCGTTGCAAAACATGGTAAAATCAGGTACTGCATACTGTAAATTAATAAGCCTTTTAGCTCAGCCGGTAGAGCGTTGGACTTTTAATCCAACGGTCAAGGGTTCAAGTCCCTTATCGAGCTTTGCTTTTTACGCCATATTATGAATTTCATATTTCTCGTTGCAAAACGTGGTTAAATCAGTTACTGCATACGATAAATTCATAAGCCCGGTTAGCTCTGCCGGTAGTGCGTTAGACTTTTAATCCAACGGTCAAGGGGCAAGTCCCTTATCGGGCTTTTCTTTTTATGCCATATTATGAATTTCATATTTCTCATTGCAAAACATGGTAAAATCAGCTACTGCATACGGTAAAATCATATGCCCGGTTAGCTCAGCCGGTAGAGCGTTGGACTTTTAATCCAACGGTCAAGGGTTTAAGTCTCTTATCGGGCTTTTCTTTTTACGCCATTTTATGAATTACATATTTCTTGTTGCAAAACATGGTAAAATCAGTTACTGCATAGGGTAAATTCATGAGCCCGGTTAGCTCAGCCGGTAAAGCGTTGGACTTTTAATCCAACGGTCAAGGGTTCAAGTCCCTTAGCGGGTTCTGCGTTTTACGCCATATTATGAATTTCACAGTTCTCGTTGCAAAACATGGTAAAATCAGCTACTGCATACGGTTAATAAAACAGCCCGGTTAGCTCACCCGGTAGAGCGTTGGACTTTTAATCCAACGGTCAAGGGTTCAAGTCCCTTATCGGGCTTTTCTTTTTACGCCATATTATGAATTTCATATTTCTCGTTGCAAAACGTGGTAAAATCAGCTACTGCATACGGTTAATAAAAGAGCCCGGTTAGCTCACCCGGTAGAGCGTTGGACTTTTAATCCAACGGTCAAGGGTTCAAGTCCCTTATCGGACTTTTCTTTTTACGCCATATTATGAATTTCATATTTCTCGTTGCAAAACGTGGTAAAATCAGTTACTGCATACGGTAAATTCATGAGCCCGGTTAGTTCGGCCGGTAGAGCGTTGGACTTTTAATCCAACGGTCAAGGGTTCAAGTCCCTTATGGGGCTTGGCTGTTTACGCCATATTATGAATTTCATATTTCTCGTTGCAAAACGTGGTAAAATCAGTTACTGCATACGGTAAATTCATAAGCCCGGTTAGCTCAGCAGGTAGAGCGTTGGACTTTTAATCCAACGGTCAAGGGGCAAGTCCCTTATCGGCCTTTGCTTTTACGCCATATTATGAATTTCATATTTCTCATTGCAAAACATGGTGAAATCAGCTACTGCATACGGTAAATAAAAGAGCCCGGTTAGCTCAGCCGGTAGAGGGTTGGACTTTTAATCCAACGGTCAAGGGTTCAAGTCGCTTATCCGGCTTTGGGTTTTACGACATATTATGAATTTCATATTTCTCGTTGCAAAACGTGGTAAAATCAATTACTCCATACGGTAAATTCATGAGCCAGGTTAGCTCAGCCGGTTGAGCGTTTGACTTTTTAATCCAGCGGTCAAGGGTTCAAGTCCCTTATCGGCTTTGCTTTTTATGCCATATTATGAATTTCATATTTCTCATTGCAAAACATGGTAAAATCAGCTACTGCATACGGTAAAATCATATGCCCGGTTAGCTCAGCCGGTAGAGCGTTGGACTTTTAATCCAAAGGCCAAGGTTTCAAGTCCCTTATTGGGCTTTGCTTTTAACGCCATATTATGAATTTCATATTTCTCGTTGCAAAACGTGGTAAAATCAGTTACTGCATACGGTAATTTCATGAGCCCGGTTAGCTCAGCCGGTAGAGCATTGGACTTTTTAATCCAGCGGTCAAGGGTTCAAGTCCCTTATCGGCTTTGCTTTTTACGCCATATTATGAATTTCATATTTCTCGCCATATTATGAATTTCATATTTCTCATTGCAAAACATGGTGAAATCAGCTACTGCATACGGTAAATAAAAGAGCCCGGTTAGCTCAGCCGGTAGAGCGTTGGACGTTTAATCCAACGGTCAAGGGTTCAAGTCCCTTATCGGGCTTTTCTTTTTACGCCATATTATGAATTACATATTTCTCGTTGCAAAACGTGGTAAAATCAGTTACTGCATACGGTGAATTCATGAGCCCGGTTAGCTGAGCCGGCAGAGCGTTGGACTTTTAATCCAACGGTCAAGGCTTCAAGTACCTTATCGGGCTTAGCATTTTACGCCATATTATGAATTTCATATTTCTCGTTGCAAAACATGGTAAAATCAGTTACTGCATACGGCAATTTCATGTGCCCGGTTAGCTCAGCCGGTAGAGGGTTGGACTTTTAATCCAACGGTCAAGGGTTCAATTCCCTTATCCGGCTTTGCGTTTTACGACATATTATGAATTTCATATTTCTCGTTGCAAAACGTGGTAAAATCAATTACTCCATACGGTAAATTCATGAGCCCGGTTAGCTCAGCCGGTTGAGCGTTTGACTTTTAATCCGACGGTCAAGGGTTCAAGTCCCTTATCGGGCTTTGGTTTTTACGCCATATTATGAATTTCATATTTCTCGATGCAAAACGTGGTAAAATCAGTTACTGCATAGGTTAAATTCATGAGCCCGGTTAGCTCAGCCGGTAGAGCGTTGGACTTTTAATCCAAAGGCCAAGGGTTCAAATCCCTTATCGGGCTCTGCTTTTTACGCCATATTATGAATTTCATATTTCTCGTTGCAAAACATGGTAAAATCAGGTACTGCATACTGTAAATTAATAAGTATTTTAGCTCAGCCGGTAGAGCGTGGGACTTTTAATCCAACGGTCAAGGGTTCAAGTACCTTATCGAGCTTTGCTTTTTACGCCATATTATGAATTTCATATTTCTCGTTGCAAAACGTGGTTAAATCAGTTACTGCATACGGTAAATTCATAAGCCCGGTTAGCTCTGCCGGTAGAGCGTTGGACTTTTAATCCAAAGGCCAAGGTTTCAAGTCCCTTATTGGGCTTTGCTTTTAACGCCATATTATGAATTTCATATTTCTCGTTGCAAAACGTGGTAAAATCAGTTACTGCATACGGTAATTTCATGAGCCCGGTTAGCTCAGCCGGTAGAGCATTGGACTTTTTAATCCAGCGGTCAAGGGTTCAAGTCCCTTATCGGCTTTGCTTTTTACGCCATTTTATGAATTAGCCTACATATTTCTTGTTGCAAAACGTGGTAAAATCAGTAACTGCATTCGGTAAATTCATGAGCCCGGTTAGCTCAGCCGGTAGAGTGTTAGACTTTTAATCCAACGATCAAGGGTTCAAGTCCCTTATCGAGCTTTGCTTTTTACGCCATATTATTAATTTCATATTTCTCATTGCAAAACATGGTGAAATCAGCTACTGCATACGGTAAATAAAAGAGCCGGGTTAGCTCAGCCGGTAGAGCGTTGGACGTTTAATCCAACGGTCAAGGGTTCAAGTCCCTTATCGGGCTTAGCTTTTTACGCCATATTATGAATTTGAATTCCA
>CH002301.1:3492-26709 GCA_000149265.1 Ciona savignyi
TCTTTAGTACTGTAACACATTTACATACAAATAATATACACTAAATAAGAAAGAACATCTAAGACAGGGGTTGGCAACATACGGCTCGCGGGCCGGTTCCGGCCCGTGAAGGGATTTCGACCGGATTATTAACCATGGAATATCCTATGAAAAGTATACTAGAAAGAGAATTTCGAGCATTTAACAACGATTGGATACCAAAGTATTTTTACAAAGGTTGGTAACAAAGCAGTATGTTTACTGTATGGTCAGAGTGCCGCGGTATTAAATTAGTACAACATTAGTCGGGGTGGTTTTGACGAAACATGGAAACCATGGCAATAATTTAGTGAATAAATATGTGGTTTAACTTAAAAAATAAGTTATTGAATATTATTCATCTAATAATCCGGCCCACCAAGAACTTCATTTTCCCACATGTGGCCCGCCTACTAGAAAAGTTGCCCACCCCTGATCTAAGATGTGTTTTATGGCGAGAGAATGGCGTCAAAGGAATGGCGGGAGTGTATTACTGCTGCATACATGTCTGTTATGATTTAAAAGATTTGAATAGACTGATTGTTCGGGAAGTTATGTTTCCTCAGTAATATCGGATGTCAAGCTTCCTCTATTGGATCACATGCGTTTCTCAGCAGTAACGCAAAAAGATTATTTTAATTCTCTTGTTTCGTAATTGTGAATGCGACAATTAGGCACTATAGTGCAAACTGTAAACGTTTAGATTGTAGAGATGTTTCTTGTAAAAAATGTAAAAAATGCAAAAAATGCTCGCAAAAAATGCCACTTTAGCCAGCACGCGTACATTTCATGCTGACTTCTATGTATTATTCACTAAAACAATTTTAAATAATGTCCCTGTCAGTATGCAACGCTTTATTCCTATTATTAGCTTAATTTTTTTTATTTATTTCCCGTTTCTTTAGCTGCCAGAATATATCTATCTTTTATTTCGACTGTTTATTATACGTCTGGCATGAAATTGAACCAAAAATCGGGAAATTCTGACAGACATCCGGCTAGCTTTGGATGAATTGCAAACTTCGATCAATAGTTCGATCTCACGAGCTAAATAGGCGCTTGGTTTCGAAGACTTTTCTTGCTTTCTTTGTTTTTCGCTATCTTACCTTCGCTTAAGCACGAGGACGCTTCTGTTTTAGGGGAGCGTTATAACGCAATCGTTGACCGGTTACTGGAGACGCGATTGTTTGGTTATTAACGTAAATGTACCCTAAAACTAGATTTTTGTATTTAGGCAATCACATCCTGACCTTAGCTATTTCTCTTACACTAAACATTAAACCTTAATCAATTCCATGAAACCCAAATTTTAATGTTGACTACCCAGTAACCTATTAATGATTGCGTTATCTAAATTACCCAATGCCCGCTCTGACGTAGCCAGTCTACCGTGGAGGAATTACGTCACTGTTTATTTATTTTTTCAGCGCGCCGTATTTCACCACCGAAGGCAGAGGAACTACGCTGACCTAAACTTACAGCTTGACCTTATATGGCCTTAACCCCGCAAGATCAATTAATATCAATCTTTTTTTAAATGACTCAACTGTGAACGAAGAAACTGCTTTATGACATAACTATCCCCTTTAATATAGCACACCGTCGAGACGTCTGCAAAATGATCGATATTTCGACTTTTTAGAAAATTGCATTTGAATCCTATGAGCCAAAAATCTAATGCGTTTTCCGCTTTATAGTTGTTTATATTAAAGCGCTGAATTCATTAGTATCAACTCATGACTGTAAAAAGCGTGGCTTGGTGTGTCATGACAGAGGCCAAGTCATTCTAAACCACCGGCGTTCGTAACGCTTAAATGCCTATTCGCTTTGGGTTAGGACACAGGTGGGCAACTTCTCTAGTCAGCGGGCCAGATGTGGGAAAATGAAGTTCTTGGTGGGCCGGATTATTACATGAATAATATTCAATGTCTTAACCACATATTTATTTACTAATGCAAGGGCCACATTACTGGGAATGGTTATATACCGTCTGCGGACCGGTCAAAATCCCTTCACGTTTTTGCCAATGTCTGGGTTAGGACATTGACTATTACATCATAGTTAACGTGCACCTAGTCTTTAAGCAAACAACCCTATATACCAGGCATGGCCAATATACGGCCCGCGGGCTGGATCCGTCCAATGAAGGGATTTTGACCGGCCCGCAGACTGTATCTAACCAGACCCTGTATTTAAGATATTGAATACTATTCATGTAATAATCCGGCCAACCAAAAACTTGATTTCCCACCTCTAGGCCGCCGACTAAAGAAGTTTCCCACCCCTGGTATATACGGTACAAGACTATATAAAATGGTTTAAGTGAGTCTGTAAAACTATAAAATAATCATTGGTAATTCTATAAAACTTAGTACGAACCTTAATGCTAAGCAAACAAACCTATATACGTTAAAAAGCTATATATCATTTACTACAAACAAAAAACTACACAATGCTTTTAATGTATATTACAATAGGCGCCGTTTATTACGACCACGGATAATATGACCAGCCGCTTAGTATGACCAATTTAATACAGTTAAAAATGTTACTACTTTTAAAGGATTGAAATTAAAAATATACGCTAATACACACCGTTGGCGGGTAACTAGTTGGAAATCATTTTAACGTCCTAAAAACTAGTTTATTTTACCAGTAATCATCACATACAACCAGTTATTGGATTCAAAATTTTAAGAACAGATTCTCTTTTGCATCGTACTTACTAACAACATGACCCCTAAAATGTCTGTAAAAAAGCAAGAATCGGATCGGTGATTATCCCGACGTTCCAAGAACGAGTTCGACCAAACCTTATGCGAACCTCTTGAATCCCACCACTGGTTATAACCATAATTCGGCCTAACGGCCTTATAGTACTAATCTGTCTACTCTATTGCAAGTTATTGCTCGAAGGAAACTTGTTAATAAGTTATGCTCAAGAAACGTGTAAAGGATCACTTTCCTAAAAATCCACTTTAAAGTGCTGATACGATACTTTTACATTGAAGGCCTGAATTTATGCTAACAGATCACTTATATTATTAGCGCGATGTACGAAAACCCATTGTTTAATGTTATATCCTGTGCACGCACTATAGAACATTAGGAAATGACGACATACTATTCATGGGGTTTAAAACATGGGAAAGAGTAGAAAACATAGCGCGTGGAATATATGGATACGTGAGTATAGACATGTCCTTAAGATATTTTCAGGTAGGGAAATCCATATTTTATAATTAATACATGGTTATCTTGAGATAGCTTATGGGGGATTCACATTGAACGATTTATCCACGGTTATCGTTGGATGACTTGTGAGGGAAATCCACATTGAATGATTTGTTTAGGTTGTTTTTAACACCCTTTAAAATATTTTATTTAATTTTAAACGCCAAGTTAATTAATTTAATTTAATTTGAGTAAAACATGCTAACTTTTACAGCAATAAATTGAAAATATTTATCCAGACATAACACGTGCTTATTGAAATGATGACATTTTGTGACATCACAAGTAAAAGTATATACATGTTATTGAGAACTGGTTTATTGCTGAAAAACTACTAAAGTTAGTACAGTGTGTTTTTTTTCTTGGTTTTATATATTAATGTTCCGTTCGGTCCCAATAAAATATTATACAGCGCGCACTTGTGCAATTTGTGTATTAAAACACATTAATCGCCTGGATACAGTAGATTAAAGGGTTCTACTAAAACAGTAAAAACGTCTCAATAATACACAACTCACCGAAATATCTCCGGCAACCCGACGGTTTGCGTGAGGTAATGTGATGATTGCCCAAGTGATTACGCTCCTGCGTTTTTCCATTCAAGGGGATCAATAAATAACTGCGATATATCTATTATATACAACACTACACTAGCTCTGGTAACCAGACAGTGGACGCGAGGTAATCTGGTAATTGTCCATGTGTTAACGCCTCTTACACATTTTTTTGTTAGTTTTTTTACCGAGCCAAGTTTCGAAACCGTGATGGGCTGTCATTGGGTCTGTTTTTTTTGTATAAAAGTCGGTATATGTATCGGTCGCGCTAACTATTTGGACACACGACCGTACAACCCTTACATATTTGCAAGGTAATCACCAGATTACCTGTACAAGAACGACCCCTTGCGTTTCCCCAACCACGGGGATAAAATATAAATTTCCGATACTAACCTAATCCACTGGGCCCGTGCATTTAAATACTTTACCATCCAAGCTACTGTGGTATGATGAATTGATTCTCTAAAGTGATTTAAACTCTATTTTGAGTGCAGAAAACTCAAGTGCATTTTGCTCTATATTGAAGTATTGATTTTTACATTCGTTATTTGGGAGTTGTTATGCTAGCACTGGATTAAGCGGACTTTCAAAATGCTAGCTTTGCGAAGAAAGTGGTCTACTGGGAATAAGATAGTGGTTTTGTTTTTGCTGTTGTCGATATTGAGCGTAATTTGTAACGGGCAGAAAACGCAAGGTAAGATTTACTTTAAAGTGATGCTAATACGCTATCATTGGAGGGATACTGGTGAGGCGAATGGTAAAATTTAGGCTTGCATGAGTATTTGGTAGTTAAGGCCAGCGTTAAAAATATGGTACAATTTGTTAATATTAACAAAAAACAAATTTAGGACACAAATGGTGTGTTAGTCGTTAAATCGCCTCTCCAAGTGACAGATGTACGATTGCGTATTATGCCTACTTTATAATGATAGTTGCTAATACGCAATCATTATATGGATACTGGAAAGGCAATGATAAATATTATGCTTAAAGTAATACTTGGTCGTTAGGGCTAAAGTTAGAGTTATGGTCAAAGTTATTATTTATTTATTACAAAAAATTAATTTCAGTACAAAAATGATGTGGTAATCATTAAATCGCCCACCCAAATATATATTAAACCAACGATTGCGTATTAGTATCCAAACGATATTTTAATTTCTTTTAGGACATTGTTATAGGCCCATACCCCTTAATATAAATAATGCATCTATATATAAATTTTGTGCTATGTTATTAATGCATATGATTTATAAATTAAAAATAATAGGTGGTGGTTCAGTTTTTCGTTGTCTGTAATACTAACCGTAAAGTTACAATAATAAACTTATCACCTT
Source organism: Ciona savignyi (assembly GCA_000149265.1). Classification (NCBI taxonomy): domain Eukaryota; kingdom Metazoa; phylum Chordata; class Ascidiacea; order Phlebobranchia; family Cionidae; genus Ciona; species Ciona savignyi. Next base: position 8,639 of record CH002301.1, read on the forward strand.
AATTTAAAAGGCTGTTCAATATTTTAAATATTTTTTTCAATTTTCGTCAGAACTTATTTACTTCTTTAAAGAAACCACGCGTTAAGAGTCGGGTTACATGGGCCTTGTGTTGTGGATGATTGAGACATTCCTTCAGTTTTATCAGAACCTATTAATCCAATGGGTTAAAACGATGTCCGTTAACTGTCTTGCCCAAGGATTTAACATCCCATTATAACCTATAACTTAATATCCCATCATAATCTAATATAAGCCTTTTAAAGATTAATAAACATGGTCGAATAGCGACTCTATTTGCCCTTAATCTAGTTTTAACTAATAAGCAACAATCAATCGTGAATTTGATTAGGTATTGCTGCTATAGCGGCTCATTTTTTTCCGTTTTCCTATGCATTAAGTTAAATATTTAAATACATAGAATAGGATATTCATGTTTATCCCCGCGAATGGGAAAACCAAGGGGGTTACCACACGGGCAATCGTCAGATCACCTCGCGTCCATCGTCAGGTTAACGAAGCTATTGCAGTGTGTTGTGTATAATTCACACTTTCTTTCACAGTTCCTCAATCGACGACCTTAATTTCACAGTTCCTCAATTTGGTAGAACCCATTAATCCGTTGGGTTCAGGGTTCAGGCATATCCGGTTAGTGCCTTGCTCAATGACACAACCGACTAGCTAGCGATCAGTTTCGCACCCGCAACCTTTCGGTTCATAGGCGTCGCACTATAAACCACCAGATTAACCGGTGGGACTAATACTTGTTATATGTAAGCCTTTATACTGTTGATTATTGATTTTAAAGGAGCAAAACCAGACCAAACTTAAACAATAAATTAATCCATTAAAACAGCCTTAACAAGCTTATTTTCAATTAGTTTGCTTATGTCCGGTGCTAACAGTGGACCACAGAAATAGCAGATGTAATTTGCCCTGTAATAAATCATATCAATTATTTTTCTGCATTGTGTTCGTTAAGCTTTACCAGAATGCAAAAATCAATACCTCCGCACACACCTCCAATTAGCTTTAAAGGCAATGGGTTTATTTTTAAAATTCTTTTGGTGAACATTTTATAATACTCGGTTTTGTGTAAAACGCAATTAAGTTATACCATGACAATTTTACGCAAATATTTCCATATTTTATGCTAGAATACTTATGTTTGGATAGTTTTTTACTGACCTTAATTTCAAACCCATGATAATCACGCTAATAAGACTTTTTTGTAAGTTTGTATATGTATCGATCGCGTTAACCATTCGGCCACACGACAATACTGTTATGTTAGGATAGGTTAACTTTGTAAATGGGTAGGGGTATATGGCGTTATCACACGAATTTACCAGTTAGATATCGTCGAGCCTAGCGTAACTCAATCGGTAAGAACATGGTAGGTACGAAAGGTGGTAGGTACGAAACCAAACGGTGTACAGTTGGTTGTGTCGTTGGGCAAGGCACTTAACGGCCTTCCCCTTGGATTGGTGGGTTATATTGAGATGTACTAACACTAAACAAACGTTTAAATCATACAAAACTCACTACAATAGCTCCGGTAACACGACGGTGGTCTGACGATTGCTCATGTGTTAACCCCCTTACGCTTTCCATAAAACATGAATATTCTACCATCTGCTTAGCCGAAGACGTAGCTTTAAACGACGCGTGGAAAAACATAGAAGCGAGTTTGGAAAATGGCCCTGAAACTAAAAAACCACCACTTCACAACGATAACGGTGAGTTATCGTTTACGCTCTATGCTTATATGATCGGGGGCTAGTGCTTCGGGCAGTTGAAAGGTTGCCATATCAAAACCAGACGCTCGCGTTACTGTGTACAAAACTTAACGATCCTTCCTAAAACTGAAATAAACCAAGTACAATATACTAGAATAGCTTCGGTAACACGACGTGCGCGAAGCAATCTGACGATTACCCGTGTGATAACGCCCATTACGCTTTCCCATTCACGGGAATAAACATAAGTTAGAGACGTAAGATTTATTTTACATATTTTAACCCATATGATGCTGGTTAGTTGTAAATAAATGTAATCATACACCAAACCTGTGTATCCAAGCCCATCCTCCTCTTTTATTATACAGTATTAAGAGCCCGACATACTATTAACCCCTTGTTGTTTTTGTAGCTCATATCTGAGTTTAAGTAATATTGTGTTGAGTTTATTATTAGAAAAATATTTTAATCTCTGTTAGTGGGAAAACGAATGCTGTCACCAGTGTAATTGTCAAATCACCTCGCGCCCACATTCTCTTTACCAAAGCTATTGTAGTGTGTTGTGTAAGTGCCTTGCCCACAACCTACTAACTAGCCAATGGTTTCCATCCTACAATCTTCCGGCTTTAATTTCTTTTAGCACACAGCGACTTGAATTAATCGACCAACCTTTCCAGACAACCCACCACCTGGTGCAAACATAGCGGATGATACGTCACTTCCTCCGAGACGATTTCCACCCCCGGAATCGGACCCCATTACTGACCAGGAAACTGATGACGTCAATGATAGTGACGTAGATGGCGATGAAGTCATTGGTAATGATATCAATAGCGATGACGTCGATAGTAATGACGTCAATAGCGATGACGCCAATGGTGATGACGTCAATGGCGATGACGTTAATGATGATGACGCCAATGATGTCAATAGTGATGACGACTCCGATTCGACCGAAACGCAAAATGAGCAAGACGAAAATGACATAAATCCCGAAAACCTTGATTTGGAAAACAACGAAATAAACGACCAAAGCGACGCGCGACTTAAGAATGATGAAACAAATGAAGACGATAAAAAGACGAATACTGGTGAAACTGGATCGCAGACTCCTTCGGACGTGGATGGGACACCTGATGATAAAATTAAGTTGAATGAACCGGAAAATTCGGAAGATGTAACGACAAATGAAGGAATTCCGGTAGCTGATCGTCAAAATTCACCGAGCGACTTGGATTCTGTACCTGACGAAACGTCTGATTTACCTGCCGAAACGACTGTTTCAGAAAATTCTGACAACTCGAACGAAAACAAATTGGGTCCTGAAAATATAGACCCGACCAGTACAATTTCCAACAATATCACGAATATAAATGGTACAGTGGTTATTCCAAGTGTAATTGTACCTACAAATATTACCAATGAAAACTCCACTGTTAACAGTACCAGTAAAAACGACGTTAATTCCGAGAATTTTAAACCTGAAGATTGGTGGACAGAAAATTCTAGAACCGGAGCCTGTATCATCATTCTTGGAGTTATAGTAATGGGAGTGTTTACTGGTTGTGCCAAACGCAAAGGATACTGCAAATGCTGTACTGACTATGAGGACGTAGAAAGACGTGGCCTAGCTTCTACTACAGGCTTTCCGCAGCCCAACGGTAACAAACCGTATTACAAGAACGACGCTTACGATCCTCTTTAGACATTGTGCCCGGTAGTTCACGCTTTACCGCACTGTTTTGGAACAACATTTAACAGTTATTTAACACATCTATTTAATAAATAGTTCTAAATCGCTTTTTCAAGTAAACCTAATCATCAGTAGAACCAGTACAGTGTACCACGTATGAGTAACCATTATTGAACAAAATATATAGTGACGTAACAGTGGCTCTTTTACTTTAGTTTCGCTTTTTTGTGGTCACCTGAAATAAATATTACAAATTAGTCAACTTAAAATAAGCAAACCACAGTACAAATTGTTAAAAAAAGGCTAACAAAAATCACATGGTATAAAATAGTAATAACACACACGTTAAACTTTATGTATTAAATACGAAAAATTGTATCATAGTATGTTACAGTTGTTTCATTTGTCTAAATATTTGCAATTGTATATATAACTTATGCCTGCACAAGCTTAATACACAGTTATAAACCATGTTTTGTAGTATTTGTATTGCTTATCCCGGTTAAGTACCTAGGTAGTTATTATAATACGATATATTAGGATATTCCTATTTATCCCCGTGAGTGGGAAAACGCAACGTCGTTTAACACAAGGGCAAACGTCAGATTACCTCGCGCCCACCGTCGGGTTTCCGGAGCTATTGCAGTGTGTTTTTTTATGATTCACACGTTACTTCAATTTGGTAGAACCCAATAGTCGGCTCGGTTTAGGCAATGCCCGTTAAGTGCCTTGCCCAAGGATATAACCGACAAGCTAGCGACCAGTTTCGACCCTGAATCCTGACCAAAATGCTGGTACAGCAGCAAAAATAATTCTTTAACATTTAACTGAACATGAATAATAAGTTTAATTTGATAAGCCAGGCACTCAGCAGTTTATAATAGAAAAAAACAAAAGTGTATTAGTTTAAAACATTTGGCAAGGTTGGATAACATGGTCAAGACCGGCAAGAATTAAGCAAGAGTATATACTTTTAAACTAAAAATGGATAACAAGTTCGGTTTAATAACTCGGGCGCAATTTGTTTTTGCCGACAAAACTATATATGCACCGTGATTAGAGTATATTAAGTAAGTGGCTTTGGTGGCATAACCAGCATATAGGTTACACGGAAAATGTGTTTTGAAAATAGTGGTGTTTAAAACAAGTTTGACGTTTTTAACACTAATGACTATTTTACCTTAAACAAGTTTCTGCTATAAAGTTTCTGCTACTCTTTCGTTTGACCACTCATTACGTTGCGATATCAGGGATTGAGCAGATGTTTTGTTGCTGCTAAAATCTTAGTAATTTTCCACTCTTTAGAAGGAAATATTTCGCACGACGCAACTCATGCGGTTAAACAAACACCAGTTTGCTTTTGCTCATCGCCATCTTAAATGGTTAAAACGTTCTTGGTGCGATGTTTATACAGAAAGTCATACTTCTTGATGATGATATTTACAAACACAAATTATAGATACGATTACACTATTTAAATATTGCTATGGGAATGGGAAGTTAAATGTTATAACTCCTCTAACAGCACTTTTAAATGACTGTGGATCAGATTCGGTAAAATATAAGTGCTATAGTCACTGATTTACACTTAGAAAAAATAAAAGAAAAAAGTACCTAGGGAAATGCCCTTAAAATAAGATTTTGTTCTCAAATCATAATTGTGACAAGCATGTCATGTCGCCGCGATATCAACCAGAAGGAGTAATGGAATCGCAATAAATTTGGACATTCGTTAGACAACATGGTCTAGATATGCAGAAACCAACATTTTGGGTAATTAATCCCTGGGTCGTTAAAAAGCATTTAAGATGACGATAAGCAAATTAAGGCAAACTGTGTTTGTTTAACCAAATAAGTTGCGACGTGCGAGATATGTTCTTCGTTTATTCTCACTCGTCGCTTCACGATAACGTTATTACTTCCTCCAACATTACTTAGGCTCAGCACGTTCTCTTTAGAGTGGAAAATTACTTGCGGCATTTTGCAATAAGATTTCAGCACCAGCAAAACATCAGCTCTATCCATGATAGGCCTACACCGCTTTCCGCAATAGCTAGAGAACGTGCCTAAAGTTGGAGGAAGTAATAACGTTATCGTGATGCGACGAGTGAAAAAGCACGAAGGAAATATTTCGCACGTCGCAACTCATTCGGTTAAACAAACACAGTTTGCTTTTCCTTATAGTCATTTTAAATAGTTAAAACGTTCTTGGTGCGATCCATTCATTCCGACCAAATATATAACTTGATGAGTGTCGCCTTTCTGTCAAATGGTTGCAGGTTCGAAACTGGTGGCTACAGCTATAAACGGGTTTTACCAAAATTGAATAAACGTCTTAATTGTATACACCACACTGCAATAGCTCCGGTAAACAGGAGGGGGGCTGAGGTGATCTATCGATTACTAACTCCTCTCGCGTTTTCCCACCTCTTAAGGTAAAGACAAATATATCCTGCTGCAGTGTATGGTTGTTTCGTGAAGCCTAAAATTTTTACTGCAAGATTAGACATGCATGTTCGTTAATATAGGTACAAGCAACGCAGAATGGTATTATTAAAATATTATTTTCAAAATTACATATTTGCTGGTAAAGCATGCACCAAACATAAAATTTTCATGAGGACTAAAAAATTACTTTCGATATTTTTCTTTAAGATTTTAGCACCAACAAAACATCCGCTCAATCCATGATATTGCTTCCCGCAATGCTAGAGAACGTGGTGAGCCTAAGGATAGTTGGAGGAAGCAATAACATTATCGTGATGCGACAAGTGAAAAAGCACAAATATTTTGCACAACGTGATGAGCTGTCAAATGAAAAAGAGGGGGTACTTCGGAAATAACCAGAAAAAGAGTTTATGCTATAAATTCCAGCCCTCTATCGAACAAAGTTATCTTTCTTGAAAGACTACTACAAAGGTAAGTTTCTTGAAAGTGCAAACGAGAAACTGTTTTGGTGCCAACGATGAATTTTGCAGATGAATAAAGCTCTCTTCGTCATTCTTCTCGCACTCGTGCTTCTGATGACTGAAGAATCTAACGCTTGGCGTCGTCGTCGCCGTCGCAGACTGTCTCGCAGACGCTGGGCCGATTGGAACCAAAAGCAACAACAACAAGAAAATCCAGGTAATATTTACTCGAAAGCTCTGGTGGAGCATAGCGTTTTAACCATTGGTACGAGGAAGCCTAACTTAGAATAATTTCAGAAATGGAAGCCGATAAGGCAGATGCCAACGATAAAGAAGAGTAAGCACTCACCGGTAACCAACAAGGTAAATTAGTTTTTATCTCAACTATATGTTGATTAAACCTTTAATGCATGTTTGGCCAATTAGGTAATTAGTGAGTAAGATCGACGTATTTCAACCAAAAGGTTAATGGGTCGAAACTAGTCGCTATCTGCTCGATTGTTTCTTTGGGCAAAAGCACTAATCGGTCAAAATAAGACTTTAGTGGGTTAAATGTTTCTATTTAAAATGACGGACCGTTTAGTCATACACAACACACTGCAATAGCTCCTATAACTCGGAAGTGGGCGCAAAGTAATCTGACGATTGACCGTGTGTTAACGCCCCTTTTTTCCCATTCACGGGGTTAAACATGAATATCTGATCTTATTCTATTCTTTTTTTCAGGTCGACCTGATGCACAAAATCTTGTTATAATTTATTGCAACCAAAAAAATAAATCCATTTAAATCATATTGCGTTGTGTGTGAAATGTAGGAATAGGAACGGAAGCATGAATTTGTACTCGTTTTTTTGCGCCACGCTGGTGACAAAGTGAAAACTAAAAGAAGGGAAAATATAAGAACGGAAATTCCACATTAAAGATGGCGTATAACCAATTAATAAACCTCTATGCGCTAGCGGAACTGACGAATAACCCTGTCTTCGTCATGGTATTTAAAAATACGTTTTGCTGAGTAACAATAATGATTCTCTAATGTTTGTTTATTATGATGTAGCCCATCGCTGCTATTACTGTTTTAAACAATTTAAATATGTTTACCGTTTCAAGAACCGAACCCATGATGGGTTCGTCACCAGGACCGTTTTTAGAATAAGAGTCGATATTTGCATCGGTCGTACCATTCGGCCACACGACCGTACATTTGTGCGACGCAATTATCTTGGCGGAATATAGTACTGCGCCACCTTTCAGCCGAAGGGTTGCAGATTCGAAAGTGGTCGCTAGCTAATCGGTTGTGTTATCGGTCAAGGCACTTAATTTTGAATGAACCCAACGAATTAATGGTTTCTACAAAACTAAAGAAACGTCTAATTCCTACGCAACACACTACAATAGCTCCCATAACCCGACGGTGGGCGTAAGGTGATCTAACGATTGATCGTCTGGTAATGCCCTTGGTTTTTCAATTCACAGGAATAATCATGACTATAATTTTCTTTATTTGTTTTTTTTTTCTCTTTAAAAAAACAATACTAAAAACACACGCTTAAAATATATTAAACGCTAAGTGAAAAGAAAAACAAAAACCGTTATAGCACTTTATGTACCGGTATTGTCGAATAACTTGTGAGGGAAATCCACATTGAACGATTTATATCCACGGTTATCGTTAAATAACTTGTGAGGGAAATCCACATTGAACGATTTATATCCACGGTTTTCGTTGAATAACTTGTGAGGAAAATCTATATCAAACCCTTTATTTAAGGTTATCGTTGGATAACTTGTCAGGGAAATCCACATTAAACGATTTATTCACGGTTATCGTCGGATAACTTGTGAGGAAAATCCACATTAAACGATTTATTTACGGTTATCATCGGGTATCATCGGGTATCCCAAGCAGACAGCAGATAAACTGTATTGTCTTTCTGATTTTTTTTGGTATCACAATATCAAAAATCCAAAACACACCTATAAGATGGCAGAGTCCCTCTTCCATATCACTTGCGCTGCACAATTCTTTATATTCAACAAATATTTTTAGTTGATTATCTTTAAGAAACATGACAGGGTAGGGATGCTTTGGTTTTTCTTCTAAATCGTTTTCCTGAAATATAAATGGGCGACCAGCGTTAAATATTCCTGGTATAAAACTGTTAAGTCAGTACTGTGAACAACCATCAATCACTAAAATCCAATTAGTATATATATGCTTCGCAAAAAGACATTATCAGTCTCTTATTTTCGAAAGACCAGGAACTAAAACCAAACTTACAGATATATGAAGAAAGTAATCAGAATATCTTGAACTTGTCTAGCGCCTCGATCAAATTTCCCTTGACATCGCTTTTGAATATTGCATTTGCCTTATTTAAAACCTGCAAAATAATTCCAACTGAGCGAACTGCCACTATTGACTGCAACCAAACTTACAAAACAAGCGAATTTTAGTGCTGGATAATTTCCCTAAATGATTCCTATATCATTTGCTTTCTGGACTTCTTGCCGCCTGGCGATGTATGACCTTCTCATACTGTCCTCTATTACTTCATAATCTTTGTTAACTTTCGCAAATTCTCCTTTAATCTTTCTTATGTGGCACTGAATGCTATCAGGATCCTCATTTATTGTATCATAACTCTGAAAAAATATATACAGGTATAAAATGGTATATTAAGGTGAATTTGTCCTAAAGATATTGCTTTTCTAACTACTGGGGTGTGCTTCACGGAAAAAATATTTAATATCATTTTAGTATGTCTCTGGTAACTGGATACTATAGGCTACTGCACTAACCACAATTTGTCTTTTTGCGGGTGAAAGATTTTCTATTATTGAGACTGTCTCTGGAGCTTTTGCTGACTTTCCACATCCATATTTTCTTTTCATAATTCTTACTCTTTCGTTGTTAACAAGTGGCCTCCTCATATCTCGAAAACTTTGACGAAGGCTTTCAACCCATGTTCCCTGCAACAAAATACCCTTCAAAAGTAGGAAAGGCCACTGTTCTTATATTCTCATTTAAAAACATTTCTGGTACACACAATTTATAGACCTGAAGACATGACATTACTAGCCAATAAAAAAGGATAATGAAATAAACACTCACAGTACAAACCTTGCTTTTTTGTCCGCTAGTTGAGGGTATTTTTGTACAAGGGTGAGGCATACGGATCGATATTCAAATGGTGATGGATATCTAAGATAAAAAAAGATTTTTATATCTGTAATAGTAAGCGTTGGCCTATGGTAAATAGTAAAGTTGGGTGACTTGATCATACAAGACAGGCTTTAGGTTCGATCCCAAATCTGAAGGTCTTAAAAGGGCAATTATTGGTAACTGTCTGTGGACATGCGGTAATTCTCTAATTATAATCTAGTGGAATTTTGAAAGGTTAATCCAACAATAAAATCACAGGCTATGTAACCTGTCTAACATATGTAACAATAAAGCAGCACAATGTAACCGTTCTGGCAACCTGACTGTGGGTAGTTGTATAGTATGGCTAGTGACTACACACAAAATTATATTTTTTATAGTTATTGCCAGGCTTATAGGGTTAAAATGCTTACAACTCTTGCGCTGAAACTGAGTTGAACAATATTTGAAGAATTTTTCTTCTTGTTGAAGCGGTAACTGGATTTCCCGTGATAGATATTTTATTTAATTCCGCTTTTACGTTTAATGGAAAATCTGGAAAGATAAAGTTTAGCAGCCAGCCTTTATTGGAAGCACCTTCTGTTTGGCGGCTGCATGGTGAATCGGAAGTGGATTCAAAAGAAACATCTACAGAAATGTTTAAGAATAAAAAGACCGGTTAAAAAAACAACCACACTTGAGGGTGCTTTACCTGCACTGAAGTTGTGACTGCTTATGATTGAAGAGCTCGCAGCTACTGTGACATCCGACTCTATGTCTTCATCTAAACAAACAACCAACCAGTACAAATACTAAGTCACAATCAACTCAAAACCATAAGAAACATATTTTGATTGAAATTTACCTATGTAATGAATAATTAGGCGGGCTTTTTCTGGGACGTCATAACTCTCATCCAGAGTGACCCACTCCTCGAAATCTTTATCAAAAATTTGAATATCGACAGCTCTGTTTAACTGAAACACTCTCATAACAGAGTCGTATATTTCTGATTTTTCACAAGTAACAACTTTGTTTGTGTTACCCAATTGAACAAGTAAATGAGGCATTTTAAAAAAGGTTTATTTAAAGGCTATAAAGCAGTATGCTTATTAACCTGAAAAAATAACATGGCATTAAGGTTAATTATTTATATTTTGACAAACAGCAACAACAGGCCAACATCCACCTTACGCTGAAGGTTCTTCTGCAGACTAGCAACAACCTACAAACATTGATATGCATCTAGGTTATTTAATAAAATAGTTAAGATAATATAGCCTAACTGAATTTAAGCTTATCAAACATAGACCTAAAGCATCCTTAAAATCTTTCTTTGTCGCTGAAGGAGTTTTAAGTTTGGTACTATCCTTTTCACTTGAACCGGCAAGCACATGTCATAATGTTTATTATTCAAGAACTAAAAAATGGCGCAATGCTTGAACCAATCAAAAGCGACTTAAATTATTTGTGCGCATGCGCAGTGTTTCACAATATTTTACAGCAACAACAAAATGTTCCTTTGCAGGAGAAATAAAATGCAGCTTTGACTAAAACGGTCAACATTTATTATTTCAAAACATAATGCTTTAATAAAATATCAAGATAAGGATTTCGAGGTTTAAATATTTCTATTCAAACATAACAGTTAGTCAAGAAGACTACATATGAAGGCCTAAATTGTATTTTTTCATTAAATATAAAGAAACCAGGTAGAACAACTTTTGATGGATATATGGTGCGTATATATGTCATTGCATCAAACAAGTTGCTGTAGCAACGACTTTAGGTTGATTTAAGCGCTTGGTGTTGAGTTTCACCCGTATGGTGAAATAACCACTTTCGATACAAGAAACCTACCGCTGGATTTCTAAAACCACCCTATTGATTTTAGTACGTGGGATATAACACCTTAAAAGATGGACTTGTCCACACAGGAGCCCATGTTGTAAAATTTACACGATTTTTGGGGAATACACACCTTAGCATGTAATAAACCCACGCACCGAATTGTAAAATTCCACCCTCCAAAAACGATTCCACCCTTACAGTTTACAGTGTATATGCATTACAATATGAGGAACGGTCGTAATAAAGACAACATCTCCGGTTCAAAACTCAGCCAGGCATTGCATTTAACTGTAAATGTAACATAAACAATAGTGGAGGATAAAATATGCATGTTTATCCACGTGAATAGGAAAACGCAAGGGGGTTAACAAACGGGCAATCGTCAGATGACCTCACGTCCACAGTCGGGTTCCCAGAGCTACATTGCAGTGAGTTATGTATGATTCAGGTGTTTATTGATTTTTCTAAAACCCATTGATGCACTGGCTTCAGGCAATGTTCGTTAAGTGGGGCTGCACTGATCTGCGGGACAACACATTATTCTGTGGGACAGTGGGAAGAGGGTGAAAAGGAATTTTTCGTCACCAACATAAACTGGACGGGTTATATCATGATATACCCTATCCCCGATCCGCTCAAGTCATCAATGACGAAATAACCCGTCCCGCTCATGTTATAGTGTGTTGTCCGGACCACAAACAATTATTTGACGTCACAACTTCTTTAAGCAATGTTCGTTAACATTCACGGAATTCTAGAACTTACTCGCGTGACGTAAACACACGTTTGCAATGACTATGTTGTTATATACAGAGTGAACTTATAGTATAGTTGTGATTATATTCGTTTTACAACGTGTTATTTATCTTATTACTACATTCTGCCAAACCTCATACACTTGCACGCCGACAATATATCGAAACGCGTTTCTTGTATTTTCCATCGATTTAAACTTTTCAAAATAAAATTTTGAACTCGTTTCCAGTAAAGAGCCGACATGCTTTTAATATACAGACAGATACGGTTTGGTAGGATAATCATGTTTATTGTCATTACGACCGGTTAGTCTAGGTGGTTTAGTGCGACACTTTCCAACCGAAAGGTTGCCGGTTCGAAACTGGTGCATTGTTTCTGTTCCTTGGGCAAGGTACTTTACGGAAATTGCCTAAACCCGCGGAATTAACCTGTGAATCATACACAACACGCTACAATAGTTCCGCTAACCCGACCTTTAACCTTCTGGCTAAGGGCCGACAATCTAACAAAATTTACCAAATTTAACAGAATTGAAAATTTTAAAGTCCTTGAACAAAATCTGTTTTTAAATTTACAAGAAATTTCCACTTAATTCAAGAGTATTCGTGCGGCATCGCGGTAAACCGGCAAGTTAACATCTTCCTGAGATTTCAACCTGCAAGGTTTCGAGTCCCTGATGGGTTTGTCACCGACCATTCTCGTAATTAATTGGTAAGTGTATCGGTCGCGTAACCATTTGACCGCACAATCGTAATTTAAACGGATTGTCTGTCACAAATATCCCAGTATCTACACAACTAGCGACCTCAGTTGATCGATATGACGTCAAGTGACACTGCGTCATAACTCCCCTACGTCCCTTCCAGCCACCAAGATGAGAACGCTATCCTATCCAGCTGAGCTCTGTCCAGATTCAACTGTACATTAAAACTACTGGTGTCAGCTCTAAACTTCTTTTTATTCTTTATTTGGTCGAAAACTTTCTTTATCCGGATTGACCTAACTTAGTTATGTTTCTGATAATCACTGTACATTCATTTACCAACCACTGGGCAACATACTGTGTGCATTAGTTTATTATGTGTTGCATTATTCATTTGCTATTTTCACCTTTTGTGTATTTGTACTATGAGAAACAACATTTGGTGTGCGATGCTGGTTAAAAAAGCGAGGAAAATGCATAGATTATATTGCCACGCTAAGTCCTTCCATGTAAGACCAGTTAAATCTATCCTTGTGTGAGAATCGAACCAACGACTTGGGAGAGAATAACGCAGGTGCAAGTACAAAGTGAAGAACGTCGCCATCAAGCAACAAACGTAACTGGAGCAACGCAGTCACGAGGAATAGGTACCACAATGTTGATCGAAAGTTCCAGAAGTCGTCGCTTCCACGCACGTTACCACACTGTCACCGATTGACATCTATATTCGTGCCTATGCCTGGGCCTTGATTTGACTTGACGATTACATATAGCTAATAGTCCAATATGACTCCGACAATCCGTAATCCGTCACGAAAGGTTGATTTTATTCTTGATTATATGCGTCTATGACAAAACGCGCATACGATGATTAGTTCAGTATATGCGGGCACGACGTAATAAACACCAAAATTGTCCGACGCCAGGCTTCTCTTAGCTTAATACTGCCATTGTCACGATTCTAAGCTCTAGTTAGTTTAGTTTAGTTTATTTTTAGCTCCTTCGTTACAATAAAGAAGATTAAAACAATTATTTTAAGTTAAGGAGACAAAATGGCAAAAACTACAGTAGTTAAAACACGTCAGTGGCTAGACACATTAAAAATTAAGGAAAAAAACGACGTAGCCGTTAAACCTTACATTAATAAAAATAAATTTCAACGAAAAAAATTAAATCAAAATTAACTTAATAAATTTGATGTTATTTAAGTCTTGACTAAAAATGTGCAAGCGCGACCCAGTACTGAGGGGGGAGCCGGCTTTGGGATTAAGTGGAAAAAGAAAAAAACCCTAAAATGAAATTCCACTAGTGGCTAAAAAAAACGTTTTAAAACACACTTTCAGACATTAAATTATTTTTGGTGCAAGAACAGTTATTGCATTATATTTATTAAAAAAGGAAATAATTTAAGCTCAAAATAATTAATATAAAAATAATTTAAACTCTAATAATTCAAGCTCAATAACAAAACACATCATGGTTGTATCGTAAGGAAGAAAGGAAGTTCTGGGAACGTTAAAGACTGCAGTCATGTTAAAGCAGATTTACAACCGTGTGAGGGGGAGTTACATGGAACCAGTGATAACAACAACATGCGGTACATTTTGAACAATGACAAACGAAAAATTGCTACAATATTTTCCAAGTTTGATTATATTATATAGTTCATGTGAATTTTCCGGACATTGAGTATCCTTGTACAGTCTGTCGCATTAACTATTCGACAACAAACATGATGCACTTTGCACGAATTAAATATTTACATAGTTCGGGTATGACAGGCATAGCAAAAAGAGTTTAAATTCATGTGAAAACCGACAACATTTCATTAAATAACAATGTAATTCATGCTTAGTGAATACCGTGTTTAGTTGTCGGTTATTTACATTATAAGCAAAGGTGGGGTTTATATTATTACTTGTCTCCTCTTGGCCTGAACTTCATCTCGATAAACTTCAGTGAGTATTTGGGACCGTGAAAACCACCCCAACTTGCAGCTCGGAGCGTTGTGGTTTGGCACTTCAAGTACTCCCCGTTTAAGTTGGAATGATAACAACTACCATACCACCAAGCTCCTTGGTTATTTACAGCGCAACTATCACCAGTGATATCGTTGTCCACGTCCTTGGTGCTGAAGGGTCGCCCGTTGTGGTGGGATGAAAGCGAATCGCCTACAGAAATGAAAGCAATTAAGGACTTCCAACCCTTAACTCTTTACATATTTACCTGCATCTCCAGAGTAACCTGTCACTTTCAAAGTATACTTTTCTTGAGCTGAGCCGATGGAAAAGGAGCTGTTTATATAAACTATATTATTAAAGTGACTGTAAATTTGTAATGTTCTTACCTGTATTTTGCAAACTTTCTTACATTTGCACAATCTTCCAATTCAATCCTTAATTCATAATTCCCAGATCGGGTTAAAGCATGAAGATTTTCGTTTCCTTAATGTAGAATTAATCATATTAACTAATTTAAATAATAAATATTAACATATTAAAACAAAACCCACCCAACCAGAACTCGTTGCTAAGGTTTCCAAACATCTCCTGATATTCAACCCAAGTTCGATAGAAGTTTTCAGAACCATCCCTCCGACGCTGAAAAACCTGGAATATTCGTTTTACTAGATGTGTGTAACATTTTAATGAATAAAACTCCACTGACCATCCAACCGCCGCCGTCAGTGGTTTGATCGCAATAAACTTTTAAAGTTTGCTGATTCCCCGGGTTATATATGCGTTGTATTCCACTTCCGTTGAGTCCAAACCGCAATGCTTCTTTGCAGCTTGTGGGTAATCCTAAATCAAAAAAATATATTGAAAATGATAAAAGATTGCCAATCTTGAAGATTTTCGTTCATGTGATACTTGGTAGCCTCAACCATTTAAGTATTTGTGGTGTTATTCGTGTATTAACATAGAACCTTGATGGATCCCCTGTTCTACCAAACCCATCTTTTAGCTACTACAGTTACACGGTATTTTATGATAGACGATTTTCATGTAACGGTACAATAATCATTCATATAAATAGCTAATAACTGCAGCATTGTACGTTGGCTCTATTTTGCTCACCTGTATGAATCATCCAATGCACAATCAGCATCGTGTCCCAGCCTGTGGGCTCGTCGATTCGCACAAGTTCAAACAAAAAACCGTGAGTAAAAATTTCCTTCACAGTCAAGTTGAATTTATGAGGAAGGTTTGGATTTTGGGGCCTTGCTGTTGAGTTGATAAAATTTGGAGGAGAACTCTGACACATATTGTACTTAACAAACGCATTTTTGTTCGGGAATTTTGAATCAGATTGCAGCTCTGAGCTTCCTCCTTGGGACGTTGGTCTCTCTGTAATGTACTGGTTTAACAAAATGTCCACTGTTCAAAAGAAACTAATTTCGTTACCTGATGCAACAATGTACAAACCACAGAAGATGATCAATAGAGCAAAGTATTTCATGATTTGTGGTTTAAAACTGATCACAGCCTCATACCTGACTTGTTGACAAATGCAGAAAACGATAAAATTAGGCCTCTCGATGTAACACTCTTATTTCAGAAATAAATCTACTGCAACGTTTTTTTCAAACAATTATTTGACGTCACAACTTCTTTAGGCAATGTTCGTTAACATTCACGGAATTCTGGAACTTATTCTGCGTGACGTAAACACACGTTTGTAATGACTATGTTGGTATATACAGAGTGACTTATAGTATAGTTGTGGTTATATTCGTTTTACAAGGTGTGATTTACCTTATTACTACATTCTGCCAAACCTCATATACTTGCACCCCACAATATACCGAAACGCATTTCTTGTATTTTCCATTGATTTAAACTTTTCAAAATAAAATTTGGAACTCGTGTCCAGTAAGAGCCGACATGCTTTCAATATACAGACAGATACGGTTTGGTAGGATAATCATGTTTATCGTCAGTCCTACCGGTTAGTCTGGTGGTTTAGTGCGACACTTTCCAACCGAAAGGTTGCAGATACGAAACTGGTCATTGGTTTTGTCCTTGGGCAAGGTACTTAACGAACATTGCCAAAACCCGCGGATTTAACCTGTGAATCATACACATCACACTGCAATAGCTCCGGTTAACCGACCTTTAACCTCCCGGCTAAGGGCCGACCATCTAACAGAATTTGCTAAATTTAACAGATTTGAAAATTTGAAAGACCTTGAACAAAATATGTTCTTCAATTTACAAGAAATTCTCACTTAATTCAAGAGCATTCTTGCGGCATCACGCTAAACTGGCAAGTTAACATTTTACAGAGATTTCATCTTGCAAGGTTTCGAGTCCCTGATGGGTTTGTCACCGACCGTTTAATTAATTGGTATATGTATCGGTGGCGTTAACCAGTTGTCCGCACAAACGTACTTTAAACGGATTGTCTGTCATAAATATCCCAGTATCTACACAACTATCGACCTCAGTTGATCGATATGACGTCAAGTGACGATATGCTGCGTCATAACTCACATCCGTACAATCCAGCCACCAAGATGAGAACGCTATCCTATACAGTTGAGCCCTGCCCAGATTCCACTGTACATTATAACTACCGGTGTCAGCTCTAAACTTCTTTTTAATATTTATTTGGTCAAAAACTTTCTTTATCCGGATTGACCTAGCTTAGTTATTTCTTTTTGATAATCACTCTGTATTCATTTTCCAACCACTGGGCAACATACTGTGTGCATTAGTGTATTATATGTTGCATTACTCACTTGCTATTTTCACCTTTTGTGTATTTGTACTATGAGAAACAACATTTGGTGCGATGCTGGTTAAATAAGCGAGGAAAATGCATAGACTATAATACCACGCTAAGTCCTCCCATGTAAGACCAGTTAAATCTATCCTTGTGTGAGAATCAACCCAACGACTTGGGAGAGATTAACGCAGGTGCAAGTACAAAGTGAAGAACGTCGCCATCAAGCAACAAACGTAACTGGAGCAACGCAGTCACGAGGAATATGTACCACAATGTTGATCGAAAGTTCCAGAAGTCGTCGCTTCCACGCACGTTACCACACTGTCACTGGTCGACGTTTATATTCGTGCCTATGCCTGGGCCTTGATTTGACTTGACGATTACATATAGCTAATAGTCCAATATGACTCCGACAATCCGTAATCCGTCACGAAAGGTTGATTTTATTCTTGATTATATGCGTCTATGACAAAACGCGCATACGATGATTAGTTCAGTATATGCGGGCACGACGTAATAAACACCAAAATTGTCCGACGCCAGGCTTCT
>CH002300.1:0-34169 GCA_000149265.1 Ciona savignyi
TAAATTTTGTTTGCATATTATTGTTATTTCGCTTAGGTTTGGCGGTCGCCTCCGCTATATTTATTAAATGATATCCCCTTTTTTAATAACGTGTTTTAACGACTGTTCGTTTTGCCGTTTCTTACTGTTCCTGTGTCGTAATTTGATTCGTTTGCCATTTTTTAATCCTGGGGTAAAAATGAATAAGCTAAACTAGACGGACTGCAAAGTTTCCTTGGATATTCCAAAGATAAAATGTTCACCTATACACCACGTCGAAAGTTTGTGGAGATTTTACACGTCTATGAAAACCATTGGATAGAAGCGTCAAATGCATTTAATGAGGTCATAATCTACGAAAATAAGTACCAAAAATATAACAACGGAGATCTTTTTAAAATTTATAAATTGCTTGGTACGGACAAGCCGAGCTTAATGTATTAAGTTTTGGAAGTTTAACGTCAGAACCCTAGATCCAAAAGTTTTGGCGATTTCACAATTGCGTTTTCAATTGCACTTTGCCATGATCTAAATTCATTAACGATCACAATAGAACGTTAAAGAGGCAAGTGTGAAGTCTTCTGAGATCAAAGATAATTATCGGTAGAACCTTTAGTTCGGTATGTGTATGTAAAAATGGTGTAGGGGACGAGCCCATCTTGGATTCGAAAGTTAACCCTGTAATTGCAAATTGGGGAAAAAGCAATTATGGAACCTTAATAAAACTTTTTTTACTTGTTAGACAACAAGGTCTATAAGCAGAAACCAAAACTTTGGGTGATAAATTCAGGGGAATCCCCTTAAGAACTTAAAAACCGAAACTTTATTTTTTTTCTAAAAAGGTGGCTTTTTGGCCATATAGCGCTTAAACGGCTGAGACAATTTTAATCAGATTTGGTGAAATGAAAGTTAATACAATTATGATTTGTTTCTAAATCATGATTGTGACAGGCATGCCATATCGACTCGACATCTCCAACAAGGAGTCGTCAAATCGGATTAAAACTCTAAGAATTGTTAGATAACATGAATCAGATATGTAAAAACAGAAAATTATTTACTTAACCCAGGAGAATTCCCCGAAACCATGCAAAAACAAATGGGGCTGTTTAGGGAATTTAGAATCATTTCACTACAGCGTTTGACAAGAGGCTTTAATTTATAACATTTGTGGTAAAATGTTCGTAAATCTAACACGATTATTTTTTTAACTACACATGGAAAATAAGTTTGGTTTGATAACTATGGAATATTGGATACCATTGACCTGACGTGCACATATCTGACAATAACATGTATTGTGTAATGAACATGGATAATAAGATCCGATTGTTACCTCAGGACCCATATGTTTATGCTTGCAGAAACTTACTACATACTCAGTGTATAAATACAAATTGTGGTTAGTGAAACCTGCTCGAATAAATATATAGCATACAAAATATGTTTTACAAATGATGGTGGTTTAAAGCGTGGTTGACACTCTCTAGTTTTCAAAACGTGTTGTTATTATTAATTGGTAAAATATCCAACACGGTTTGCTGTTTTGCATTGGGGTCTGTATTAAATTTGAAGTTGGAATGCAAAACATAGTAACCGTGTTAAGATAACTTCTACTAGCTTTTCTTATTTCTAAGAAATTGTTTAATGACTAACAATGTTCAAAAAGTCTTCCCAGGCGTCCAATCTATGATTGAATTCTTTAAATCTGTTGTCATAATGCAGTAAAATCGATTATAATCTCTTCTGTTTATTAAATTATACTGTAATAGGAACTTGTAGGCTATACCAAATTATTTCCCGATTTCCCTATGAAATTTATAAATCTACCAAACAGGGCCGGTTTTAGGCCGATTTGACCGATTAGATCAAATTGGGCCCCGCACCTTGAAGGGGCCCCGCGCTAGCGGGGGTCTTTCTGTATTACGAGCTTTAAAATACTACTGAAACGTAAAATAAAAAGTGAAATAATATTCTTTCTCATAACATCAATTTGTTATGCATCGTAACTAAGTCAAATTTATATTTCTGTGTCTGCCTGTTACGTCATAATGCTTTCTATAGAATGCGAGATTGCTAAAGACTTTGAAGTTATTTTGAATGACTTTGCTAATAAAAAGGCAAGAAAAGTCTTTATAAGGTTAATTGCATAATTTTACTTTTTTGCTATTAAAAGTAAAACACTATATCGTAAATAAGCATCCACATTACCTTTAATTTGTTTTATAGAAAGTATTAAATGTCTATTTTTGTAGTTTCTATGTACTGGTATGTATTTTATGATATATAAACACCCATAAATTTTGCTATGAAGTAGGGGCCCCGCCATCACATTTCTAATTGGGCCCCGCGGTTCCTAGCACCGGGCCTGCTACCAAATCGGCAAAATTATTTGACGATTTGATGGCCGAATTGAATACTTTACGAAGTGAAACTGAATATATATATCTTTTATATATTTTTTAAGTTAGTGCTTTACGAGGATTATAGCGAGGGCAAACTCAACGTTCGTCCTCGCTTTACCCACGTTTGCCCTCGCTGCACCCTCGTTCCCCATTGCTTCCTCCACGTTCGCCATCGCTGTACCCACATTCGTGCTCGATGTACCCACGTTCTCTCTTGCTGTACCAACGTTCGTCTTTGATGTATCCATGTTCATCATTGCTTTACCCACGTTTGCCCTCGCTGTACCCTCGTTCCTACGTTTAAATTACGTTTTCGTTGCCGCTTTAATCGTGAACGCTTTAATAGACGGTTTTCGAAACAAGTGTCGAAATCCGCTCCTCTCAGGTGGTTCTTTGTCGCTCACTATAAGACTGTGGTGCACGCTATTTGTTGGATGAAAATGAGGAATGTTCAGTTCTACCTCCAATGGATATTGTTAAGTCGAAATCGTTACATCTGCATTGAATGACACTAATATCAAATCCCGTAATTGGTAGGGATTTTCTGCAGTATTTTGGTTTTAAAGATGCGCAAAATTGTCGTCTCGTCAGAGTTCCTGTTACAGATTTCCTATGGTTTCGGAGGACGCTGTTTTAACGACCAACCGTTAGACCAATTAGAAGTGCTTGCAACGTTTTTGCTTTATAAAACCACTCATATTTACCAAACACGTAAAAAACTAATAAAAAGAAAATAAGCAAGCAAGATAAAATGATAAAATGATTAAAAGGTGCAAAGGGTATAAAAAAGGAAAACAAACAAAAGGCGTAAAACAGTGTATTCAAATTGTATAAAAATGTGGTATTAAAAGTGTATAAAAAGTGTAGAAAATGTGTAAAAGATATATATAAAAGTGTATCAAAACATAACGAAACAAACCTCCGTGCGCGTTACATTCCTACGTATAAACGTGACTCTGACATACGTTTTTAAAGCAGGCGCAGCCTAGTTTTTATATATGACATATGTGCCAGTAATTATAATCCCACTTACGCCCTTTGCTTTCCAGCGTAGTTGCTTATGTCCCAATGTTTTCTATTTTAAAAGACAAGTCTCCCGATTTGTGAGTATCCCACACGTATTTATAATTTTTTTCGCTGTGTCTTTTAACTATTAATTCACCATGCCATGTGTTTTTATTTTGTAGCCTATATGGGAAGTTGTGGTTAGTTCACTGTTTTTGGCAGCTCAGTTGATGAATCGTTTCCTGCGAGTTTTGTTTAACGCCTGCCAAGCCCCGTGTACAAACATGTGTTTCCTGGTATGACTCTTATATAAACCGTGTATAATTCCATAATATGGGAGAGAATGCGCTAATGCCGCTTTTGGCCTGACCGCTCTCTCCAGTTTTACCCTACCTACATAAGCTATGTACCTGTATACAGTGCTTTAACTGGTTGCACGCTGCGCGATTACCCAACAAAATAGTTTACCTCTGTTTACCCCTTGTCTTACCCTGGGTAAACCACGTTTTAGTTAAAGCGCTGCTACAGTTTAAAGAAATGGTGAGACTTTTCGTCTAAATGTGTCTGTCGGATGCTCCAGAGTCGCTTTTATTTAGTTAGGTCCTTTTTACAAACACCACAGAGGTTAATAAATTAGCTACCGCTTTTTTTTCGCGTTTGTGTGGGTGCAAATTAAAGATAATATTATAGGAGATCGTACTGCCCTGTACGAATCGCCTGTAGCACCACCCATTCCCCACGTGTTACGTACCCTCCACCTGTTCCACAACGAGCAACGACGCCACTTCCAAATCCCCGTCGGGTAACACGGTCGGTTTATGGAACCTATACGGTGCCAAGTTTGATCGGATGTATTGCCATAGTTTGTAAAAGCGCTGCATATGTGTCACCTGACCTTTAACTACACTGTTAAAAAAATTTGTAAATTTTAACTCAAAATCTTGTAAAAATTTACCTACACCAACGGGTAAAGTGATTTTACAACGATTCGTTGTGAAGTTTATTTTACTTCCCGCTTTTTATGGATTAGCCAATCACAGACAACATAGATTTTGGGCGCGAAAGTGTCTTTGTTCCTGTCCAGACTGGTCCGCGTTTTAACCGAATAGTTTTTGAGTTTGCTAGGCTAGCTTAAATGTGTAGGATACCAGTATTAAGTAAGAATTAATTTAATATTCAGCTTATATGAAAGGTAAGTTTGTGCCAAGACTAATGTATTGTCTAGGTTTAGGTATAGCTCTGCTCAAAACGCTGCAAATAGTCCTATAGCTTAACATAGCGATGAGCAAAGTAGAATTTCAGTTCCTAGAGTTTAAGTATTTCCGAATATACTTATCCAAAATCCCTCTTACTAGCCTAATATACAGCTTACCTGTAATTGTTCTGTTACAATTGTGGTCTACTGGCTAGCATACGGTATAGATCTGTAGCCTATATGATTTTGCTTATTTTTAGTTTATATGATTTTGCCGTTGTTGTAGACCTAGAAATGTAGTACACCTCTATTTTCCTTATAACCCAGGATTACTTTCCTATTAAAATAGCTCTTACAGATATGTTTATCCGTACTAATTACTAGCATTAAGGTGTAACGAACGATTTCTTACTCGCCTCTATGGATTTCCATAGCCTATTTCCGACTTTTACTTTTACCCATTACTATCGTATGTTTTGAAAAAAGTTAACTTTTTTAATCTGGTTCTAATTAGTCTGTATGAAAAGTATGTCAATTTCGTCCGAGATCTCGAGTGTGCAAGATAAAATGCTGGGTTTAGTGTGCAATGTTAACTTGTATGCATTGACTAAAAAACGGTTTAATTAACCACATATATAATAACATTTTGCAAATTTTAGTAGGGTAAACTGTAAAAATGATCCTAAAAATGTTCATTGGTTTTATATTACTGTACACCAGGTGTGCAATAAGCAAATTAAAAACAAATTTTAGGTGCACAGTTGCGGTACTTTCCATACTGGTATGTAAGGCTACTATTTGCCTTAGTTTGTTACAGTTGCAGACTGCTTTCAGTGCATATAAAAGACTACTGTCATGATTTTGTTTAGACGTAAGAATGTGCTCCTTACAATGTCCTGTTACTATATGTGAAAAGTCTTTTGACAATTCTAAAGTGCTTATTAAGCACTTGAAGCAACATATTCAAATTGGATATGAAGTTCGATGTCCATGTATCAATTGTGTACGAAGTTACCGGAATGTTTCTTCATTTTCATCCCATATTTCAAGAACCCACACTGTTTCCTTTATTGAAGATGTATCAAACTTTCCAACTGCTCCAAATTCAGATATTCATCTTTCCACAAATACCAGTTATATCTCAGAGTGTTCAGCTGCCGAAACTTTATGCACTAGTTCCACCAACTGTACTAGTAAACCACCGGCAACTGTCGACACAATAACCAAACAATATGGTTTGGCATACTGCTCGTTGCAATACAAACAACTGGTTCCTGTTGCCACTATTAAAGATTTAATTTTTAAGCTTCAAGCAGCTAATACTTTGCAAAGAGAATACTTAACCAACCTTTTAAAAACATTACTACAACAAACCTTACTGGAACCAAGTAGTGTTGATGAAATAGTAAAACAATTTTCATCTAGCGATGTATTTTCTCAGATTCATTGCGACGGTGTTCTACGCTCTTCCTACTCGCGCAACAAGTTTTATCGATCTATGTTTCATCATGTAGATCCTGTTCCGTTAAAGATTAATAGCTTTCATAGTCCCATAGAAAAACAAAAGGTCTACCACTACATTCCTATACTCGAAACAATTAAAGCAATGTTTCAAAATGCTGCTGTAAGAGAGCAATTTCAACGACCAGAAAAATCGGGCAGTGACTTTTCTGATTTAAGAGATGGTGCCGCTTATAAAAGAAACCGCTTATTCCAAGCGCATGGGCAGAAAGCAATTCAAATTGTTATGTATCAAGATGAGTTTGAAGTGTGCAATCCTTTAGGCTCAGCAAAAACCAAACACAAAATTCTTGCAGTATATTTTACCTTAGCAAATTTAAACATCGCAAGTCGTTCTAAAGTGGAATCTTTACAGCTTGTGTTACTGTGTAAATCAAAGCATGTTAATGCTAATTTCTGTGCTAATTTATTTCAACCGTTAATCAATGATATTGCTACTTTAGAGACACAAGGTATTGATGTTGGTTTTGAAGAGAAAGTGATTGGAAGCCTGTTATGTATAACTGGAGATAATCTTGGTAGCCATTGGTTAGGTGGTTTCATTACAAATTTTAGCACAGGTGAATATATGTGTCGTTATTGTACAGTGCAACAACAGGAATTTAAGTTGAATGACAGGACTGGTGCACCTTTTCGTACTGTTAAGTCATATGATGCTGCAGCAAGACTTTGTGAAGTTTCAGATAACAGCAATATAACTGGCATAAAATCTAATTCACCGTTTAATACACTGCAATACTTTCACGTTTGCCAGCCAGGATTGCCACCTTGCATAGCACATGATTTATTTGAAGGAGTAGTAGCATATGACATGGCACTATACATCAAATATTTTATATCACAAGGTTGGTTCACTCTTGAATGTCTCAATTATAAAATAGACCATTTCTCATATTCAAAAGAAGATCGACTCAGTAAACCTCCCATTATGAAGAAAGTTACCAAACTACCCGGTAATGCTAGTCAAAACTGGTGTTTTCTTCGTTTATTTCCAATATTTATTGGTGAAAAAGTAAAGAATTCTGATGATGCTGTTTGGCAATTAACTCTTTCTTTGCATCGGATAGTGCAAGTGATTTGTGCTCCAAATTTAAACAAACAAGATGTATGCTTTCTTAATCAATCTATTCTTGTATATATTGCAATGCGTCGATCCACGTTTCAAAATGTGCCCATTCGTCCAAAACACCACTACCTTAGCCATTACCCATACTTAATTCTACAGTTTGGCCCTCTTATCAGAGTTTGGACACTACGATTTGAAAGCAAGCATAGATATTTTAAAAGAATTGTAAAGCATTGTGGCAATTTTATCAATGTGACGCATACACTTGCTCACAATCATCAAATGTTGCAGTCTTACTTGTTGGAAACCTCACTTTTTGAAGACAATGTTAAATTACCTTCTTCTAATGTTGGTAATTATTATTCAATAAGCATAAAGCAAGCCTTATTGGACAGTGGTTTTCAGTTTTTGCATTGTTTATTTTATAACAATGTTTCCTTTAAAGGTACAGTTTATGCTGTTGGAAATTACATTGTGTTAGATAGAGCTGATGAAAATTTGGTTGTAGGAAAAATAGAACTTGTGTTTGTTTCTAATGCTATTGTTTATTTTCTTGTAAATCGTCAACTTGCAACTTTAATTCCCCATTTAAATCTTTTTCATGTACCGGAGGCGGCACCCAATAACTGTTGTATTAAGCTTGTGGATATATACGATTTTTATCCTTTACATTGTTACAATTTTAATGACAGTAATATTCTAAACCTAAAGCATTACATTGTTTAACATATACACTTTTTATTACACAGTAATTATTAAATGTACAATGGAAGAAGCCATACTTAAAACTTAGCCGACTCTTCCCAAAGTTACTCTGACCAAGCTAGTGTCTGTGCTTCAAGATGACCTAGGCGTTACCTCTGTGAGCGACCTCGGTGAAGTACGGGAAACTGATATTGAACATATCCTGAAACCAATCCCAACAAGACAACTTATCAAAGCATGGAGCCAAGATACCAGTCCAGGTAATCTACCATCACTGTGCAAGCTGTTTTTCTCTTTTATCTATAGCTTAATAAGTAATATATATTGTAGGCCTCTATGGATTTATCTATTAAATGTTCAACATATTATAATATACATGTGTGTTGTAGTAGTGATGAGATGAAATGAAAATTATCCGGTTCGGCTGGATGCTGAACACTGCACATCACTCACTATGCTGCTGTAATGTAATCCTAGACATACTAGCCGTAACAGGTGTTTGAACCGTGGATACCATTAAATATTGCATGTATTAGTTTAGTTTTCAGTGAAAATTTAAACTGATTTATTTCTTTAGGGGATACCATTCATAACACATCTTTTGGAAGTGGTTTTAGTACCGAGCCGGTAACATCTGATAGTTCTTTCTCTTCATCATCAACTGAGGTGGATTGGATACTTAACTTCCAAATTCCTTGGAATGATTTTCCAAAAGAGCTCCTTCTATCCTGCGAAAGCAGTGCTGTACCCAATGCATTACACAGACTAGAAATGGTCCGTGTATTAATCGATGCCATTTTTAAAATTACAAAGCGGCCAAAGAAGAGGGATTTGCAAGTTATAGCATCTAGGATTATTGCCAAATATCCCCATTCGTTTAAGGATTCGGTTGGTGACTTTTCATTGGGTGATGGCAAAGAAACTTTATCCAATCAGCTGTCTGAAAGGATGCACTACTGCAATCGGAAGCAAAAGAAATTCGGAAATATAGGCGAACCAATCCCGAAACCTAATTTGAAAAGAAAAGAATCTTATGGCTGCGACATGAACAAGTGGTGTGGTGGTTCAGAGTCCCCTGACACCAGCAATGTTCTCACTGAACATAAAGACTGGTTGTTAGAAGAATATAACAAAGAAAAAGCTGTGCAACAAACCTCAAAAATAAAAGAATTGATGCAAACTACATTTTCGCTGCAACGAAAAATAATCAATAAGAAGATTCAAGTGAAAGAAATAAAAAAAGAGTGGCCATACCTTTTAGAAGACGAGTACTTGCTATCTCATTTTGATAATTTAGTAACAAGTGGTGGTGGGAGCTCTGGATTTTTTCATCAACTAGTGAAATCTTCCCATGATGTATACAGGTAAAAATTGTGATTACCGATCACTATCAACCCATATTTTGTTTAATATGCTAAATTAAGTCCACATTAAAGTTGACCAACGTTGTATTTTTTATATATAATACATACATATTATATACCAAAATACCGTATACTTGTTAGTTGTTACTGTATATCATAGCCATAAACTTTTATAAATATATGGATACCAGTCATTGTTACTCATTTAATTTACAGGACATTCAAATCTTCGACCAACATTAACATTTGTAAAAAGATTTGGGAAATAGATCAAAAACCAAAGATGTCGCAGTCTGTGGGAATGTTAGAGTTGGTTGCGACTTACTTTAAAGAGGATATTTCCCAGCTCTATCAAACATTTTCTGTGAGTATACATTTAGTGCTGTGGCGCTTGGCGTTAAACCCTTTTTGATCTATTAACTGTTAATAGATGTTGATGAAGAGGCATTTGCTTTTTGGTCATCTGCAAGTCTAAGCCCACCCTGTCCACGCTATTAAATATATTTTTGTTTCTTTTCAGAAAGAATCACTTATCACAGAAATCAGAGAACGGGCACCAGCAACACCATTCATTGCTGTTATAGGTATGTCATGACTGTATTAAAGCTCATTCTACATGCTACCGCACATTGTTAAGATATGTTTCTGTGTTAAATCTTTCTTAGAAAGGTGATTTTTAAATGGTTTCTAAATTACAGTTGCAGTAATACTAAAAATGAGAAATGTGAATGTCCGAAGTGTGTCAGACTGAAGCAGTGTATTGAAGCGCCTTGGTGTATCTCTCTAAACCTCTATTTAAAAATAGTCGTGATCTTTAATGCTTTGCTTTTAAACAGGTGAATCACCAGCAACAGAATTTTATGTGGCAATTGAACAAGAAGTGACTGCAAGATTTAAAGATTTCTTCAAAGCATTAGTGTATACATTCTGCTCATTCTATGTGTTTAATATGGTATACACAGAGAAAATAGAAAACCTATTGGAATTTGTGCAAAGGTAATTTTATTTTGCTTGTAATAGTGCATTTAATCCACTCCCATTTGCCATAGTGTATATTATTGCAGTGTCCTTGAAACTATGTCCAATCCTTCAGCCTTAATACCACCTGATTATAAATATTGTTACATTTTTTCACAGATACTTCGCTAAAATAGGAGAGTGTGGGTCAAAGACTAAAAAGGCAAAACGGCACAATGTAAGCCCTAAAGTTAGGCATTTGTGCAATGCAATAAAGCAATGCATGGAAGATGGAACTGACTGCTGTTCCGAAATTTGTTAAAACTTGTGTTCTTGGACTTTTTGATAAATTTGTTTTTTGCATTCTTCACTTTTAAACTTCACAACTGTTCATTTCTGTTCGCATTGTTCCTTATTTTTATCTTCTTTTATCTGATTTTAATAGTGTGGATTTTCTGGATAACTTTTAGTGTTGTATCTGGTAATTTTTAGTACAAACTGCTCTAAATCAGTGTAATTATTATTCCTGAAATTAATATTTACTGTGATCGAATATTGTAAAATTGAATAAAAATGTTGGTAAAAACATGATTTATTACAATAAAAATTTGTAATTTTTACAATAAAAATCACAACATTTATTGGTAAATAAATGTTTTTACTATGAAGTATTGTAAATTTTTAAGGGATAATATTGTAAAATTTACTACATTTGTTAGTAAAATTCAAATATTACTGTAAAAAAGGGTAAATTTTCCTTAGAATTGGTGGTAAATTTTACCATACATACGATGAAAAGTGCTGCATGGGAAATATTGTAAATTTTACCATCATTTTTTTAACAGTGTAGTCTAATATTGGTCGTTATTACTTTTTACCACCTTGATGTCTATGTTTTGTCGTCCGGTCGCACTGCAAGGCTGTTTGTTTACATTTTCTAATCAGCGAAGATATATGGTACTGATTTTGCTTACTTGGTTGGCGAAAGTATGGCTTCATGGTGTCATGTGATATAATTCGCGGCCTTATGTGAGATGTAACAATTTCAATTAACTAGAGAGTGTCAACCACGTGTTTAACCATCACTATTTGTAAAACACATGTCGTATGCCATATATTCATGCTACAGGGTCCCTAATCACATTTTGTATTTTATACGCTGTGTATGTAGTTATTGTTTCTGCAAGCATAAACGCATGGGTCCCATAGTTATCAAACCAAACTTCTTCCCCATGTGTAGGTAAAAAGAACAATCGTGTTAGATTTACAAAGATTTCATCACAAATGTTTTAAATTAAAACTTTTTTAAGTGCTGTATTGAAATAAAGCTAAATTCCTAAAACAGTTCGATTTAGTTTTCATGGCTTCGGGGAATTCCCCATGGGCTTGGTAAATAAGTTTATGTTTTTACATATGTGGGTCATGTTAACTATCAATTCTTAAAGTTTTAATCCGATTTGACGAATCCTTGTTGGAGATGTCAGTGCAATGTGGCATGCCTGTCACAATCATGAGTCAGGAACATCTTTTCGTTTTTAAGGGAGTTAACCTAAGTAAATGTTTTCTTTCTTTTAAGTTACACAGGGTGGCTAACGATTTAGCATTTCACCAAATCTGATCAAAATTAGAGCAGCCGGTTAAACGCCATGTTCCGAAAAGCTATTTTTTTAGAAAAATAACCGTTTTTGGATTTTAACGTCTCCGGGGGAGTTCCCCTAGATTTATCACCCACAATTTTGCTTCTGCGTATCTCGACCATGTTGTCTAACAAATGATAAAGCTTTATTACTATTTTATTCTTCCTTCTGGTAGATGTCGGGGCGTCATGCCATGCCTGTCACAATCATGATTTGAGAACAAAATCTTTTTTTAGGGTATTTCCCTAGGTAAATTTTTTATTTTTTCCAAGTGTTAAATCAGTGCCTAATGCACTTACATTCCACCAAATCTTATTCAAATTGGAGCAGCCGTTTAAGCGCTATGCCACAAAAATCTATATTTTTCATAAAAAATACCCGTTTTGGTTTTTAACCTCCCAGGGGAATTCCCCTTGATTTATCACCCAAAATGTTGGCTTCTGCATATCTAGACCATGTTGTCTAACACATGGCTAAGTTTCATTACGATTCCGTTATTCCTGTCTGGTAGATGTCGGGGCGACATGCCATGCCTGTCACAATCATGATTTGAGAACAAAATGTTATTTTTTAGGGTATTTTCCTAGGTAAAATTTTTATTTCTTCCAAGTGTTAAATCAGTGTCTAATGCACTTACGTTCCACCAAATCTTATTCAAATTGGAGCAGCCGTTTAAGCGCTATGCCACAAAAAGCTATTTTTTTCATAAAAAATACCGTTTTGGTTTTTAACTTCCCAGGGGAATTCCCCTTGATTTATCACCCAAAATTTTGGTTTCTGCATATCTAGACCATGTCGTCCAACAAATAGATAAGTTTCATAACGATTCCATTATTCCTTCTGGTAGATGTCGGGGCGCCATGCCATGCCTGTCAAACCTTTGACGAAAAAAAAAAAGAAAAAAAAAGAAAAAAAAAAAAACGGACAAAAACAATATGTGTCCCAATTTTTCAATTGGGACCCATAATTCTACACTATTTATACACGCACTTACATACAATTTACCAGTACTATGCATGGTTGTGTAACTGAGTGTAATTGACCAAACATGTTCTATTAGTTTTTAGGATAGGAGGATAGGGATATTCATGTTTATCGCCGTGAATTGGAAAACCAAGGGGGTTAACACACGGGCAATCGTCAGATCACCTCGCGCCAATCGTCGGGTTACCGGAGCTATTGCAGTGTGTTGTATATGATTGGCACGTTCCTTAAATTTGGTAGAACCCATTAATTTGCTGGGTTTAGGCAATGTCCGTAAAGTACCTTGCCCAAGGACACAACCGACTAGCTCAGTTTCGCACATGAAACCTTTCGATTAAAAGGCGACGCACTTAACCGCTAGACCAACGGGCCGAACAAATAACACAACATAACATTATGCGCAAAAAAACTATTACAGAAACCGCGAATTTACTACAGATGTGATTAGAACATTGTTTATTTTTTTAAAACTGTAACCCTTCGTAAAGGGGTTTAACTTTTACTTCCGCCTTCCGTTTTTTCCGCGTTTTATATTTCTAGGTAAAAAAGTTTACAGTATCAGATCAGTGTTGGAGTTGTGCAATGCTAAGAGCAGCCAAATTTGTGCGTAACTAACTGTTAAAGATGAAGCATGTAAAAATATGAAACGGTTTTATTTTTAATATACCAATGTTTTTTTGGGGTGCCTCTAAATACTACAGGACCGCTTGGAACGCGCTTGGATCGCTTGGATCACTTAGATTGCTATGGAAAGTAATTCTAACTCTGTCCCAAACACCAATCTCTACCCCAGAACTAACTTTAACCCCAACCCTAACATTAATATCATGGCTTTTGTAATTACTAAGTATAGTAAGCGATCCAAGCACTCCAAGCGATTTAAGCGCTCCATGCGCTTCTGTAGTATTTAGAGGTACCGTGTTTTTTTGCTTTTAAGTGCATTAAGAAGTAGAGGGTGAACACATGAACAATTGTCAGATCACTCACGGGGAAAACTAAAAGCAGGGAAAGCGGTAAGGAGGGAAACTACTCACTAAAATGAATATTAGGGCAAAAGAGTTAGCTTTAAACATGGGGTTGGAGTTAGGGTTAGTTCAGGGTTTGAGATTATTGTTTAGAGAAGGTTTAAAATTAATTTCCATAGTTTTGTGAGCACTTTCCCTACTTCCAGGACCGCTTGGAGCCAGTATGGAAAGTACGGCAGCTGCACACTCGAGATTTTTTTCCCTTGCGTCTTTTGCACACTTGGGTAATTTCACACACGCTCGCGAGCTGGCAGTATAAACATCGTATAATTTCCAATAAACTTGTAAACCTACCTCTGGACCTCGGGTAATTTACTTTCCGTACATTTTTAGTTACGTAGATAGATATGTTAGCTGGCGGACACGAAATTGAGGATAGAATAATATGTTTTTTAAGATTTTGGTAAAACAGTTATGAAAACGAGATTGTGTGCACACTTGAAGTGTGCATTTCTTGGACGTTTGCCCACTGCACACTTAAGATATTTGGCGTGTGCACACTCGAGATCTCGGTGAAAATTGAAGTACTTTCCATATGGGTTTAGAGGTACCGCTTCGTAATTACAAAAGCCATGATAATAATAGATACGGGCTAGGGACAGCAAAAAAAGGAAGTCTGACTTTTCTCTGCTGGGTGGCGCTATTTATGTTTGGAATTATCTGGGGAGTGCTGATTTTCAAGTGTTAAGCGGCTGAGCGGTACCTCTAAATACTCCGGATCGCTTGGAACGCATGGAGCGCTTGAATCGCTTGGATCGCTTACTATACTTCGTAATTACAAAAGCAATGATATTAATGTTAGGGTTGGGGTTAAAGTTAGTTCTGGGGTTGAGATTAGTGTTTGGGACAGGGCATAGCAATTTAAGTGATCCAAGCGCTCCAAGCGGTCCTGTAGTATTTAGAGGCACCCGCGACTGAGTGGTCGTATACTAGATTTCGCACTTACTAATCGTATTCCTCGTTAGTATAGTGGTAAGTATCGCGGGAGACCATGGTTCGATTCCCCGACGGGGATATTTTTTCGGCTTTTTAACTCTTTTGTTTCTTAGTTATACACAAACTCATGATAACGCCGCATTCATCTCTGGCTTAATTAATCGATCTTATAACATTAAAGCTCATTGCAGTTCTATCACTTTATACTTTGAATTGATTGTACACACTATTTATTTAAAATGCGTAAATGGTGTAAAAAACATGGGGCTAGAGTTAGTGTTAGTCTTGCGGTTGAGATTAGTGTTTAGGAATGGGTTAAAATTAGTGTCCGTAATTTTAGTGAGTAGTTTTCCTCCTTCCCGCTTTAGTACAGCTGATAAATAGCACCATCCAGCAGAGAAAAATCAGACTACCGTTCTGTCCCTAACCGTATGTGATAATAATGTCTAGGGTTGGGGTTAAAGTTAGTTATGGGGGTTGAGAATTAGTGTTTGGGACAGGGTTAGAATTACTTTCCATAGCAATCTAAGTGATCCAAGCGCTCCAAGCGGTCCTGTAGTATTTAGAGGCACCCCTTTAGCGTTGCCCTCAAATCACCTCGCGCCCCACCGTCGGGTTACCGGAGCTATTGCAGTGCTTTGTGTATGATTTACACGATCCTTCAATTTTAGTAGAACCTATTATTCTGTTGAGTTCAGGCAATGTCCGTTTAGTGCCTTGCAAAAGGACACAACAGACTAGCTACCGATCATTTTCGTACCTACAATCCTTTGGCTGAAAGGCGACGCACTAAACCACCAGACTTATCTGTCGGACAAACAATAAAACTTCGCAAGTAAAAGTATGTATATATTGTATAAGGTGATCATGATCCGGTATGGAAAGTACTTCACTTTTTGCCGACATCTCGAGTGTGCACTCATCAAATATTTAAGTTTGAAGTGTGCAAACGTCCAAGATTCTCCTTTTTATTACTGTTTTGTCAAATTCTTAAACAAACATATTATTTCGTCCTAAATCTATATCTGTCAGCTAACATTTTTATCTACATAACATAGGGTAGGCTACATAACAAAAAATGTACTGACAGTAAATTAAAAAATTATACGATGTTTATGTTTAAAACAAAAGGCTGGGTCAACACACACGCTCACAAGCACCGAAAATAATTTTTGTTTTAAACCATCACCACGAATTCCAAACCTTGAGCAAAATCCCAATTGTTTAGCTACACTCATATTTATTTGCTCTCCATGCAAGAATCATTTTCAAAGGAAATCACCTTCCAAAATAGTTACTGTTTCTGTTTGTGCCAATACATGATTCTAATTGACAATGGTTCTTAATCTTTTCTCTACGAATATGTGGTAATAACAAATACTTAAACTTACATAAACTAATTAATTCACATTGGTGATAACAAAATAGTAAAATCTTAGCATCTAAAAACTTAATAATTATTACAGTATGTTAGATAATATAGGCTATCAAATATCTTCTGACATTCTAAAGACACATGTTATTATTGATTAGAAATTTGACGTTATTGGTTTACTTGTGGGTTGTGACACAACATAGATTTTAAATGAATATACTATTTATAATTTAAATGCAGTATTATCCTTGATTGCTACATACGGGTGCAAAATGGAATTTCACAAACATGGTGTTCTAGAGGCGAGCTATTTTTATTGCAAATCTACTGTCACTTGTTTTCAATACAACAAAATTTCTTTCTAAATTTATATTTTTATCTTAGTTTTTGTAGAGTTACAGATCTGTGACGTTCAAGCTATTATAGGAACATTTATCGGTATAAAATCTATGTGGGTGTAATTAGCTTTATTAAATATGCTCATTTTAGACACATTTGACAAGTTCAAATTTGAATTTCTGACAATGCCCCTGTACTGGCATGAGTTAATATTGTAAGTGTGTCTCACCTGAACAGGCCTTGTAACCACTGTGCCATTTGGTCAGTCTTTTACAGCATTTATAATTATTATATTTGCAGACATTACATGAAGCCCACTGAAATGACAAGTGTGTACCTTTATAACAACTCTCTGGTTGCATTTTTTAGTTTGTTGTTCTTTTATTTTGTTGGTCCACTGTTAAGCGAAATGTTAACTAGTTCAAAGAAAAGTTACAAAACCATGTCAAAGAAAAATAAAATGGATTGGCATTTTCGGTAAGTTTAAAATATATATGTATTGTGGATGCATATTTGTAACAAATCTCCAGATTAGATTGGCACAGTAGGTTTCTTGCGGTGTGGGGGACAGGATTTTCCATATTTTAACGATGTTTTAGTTCCAAGTAGACTAATTGAACTTAATAGTTTACCAGTCACCAATCCTTTGAATATATATAATTATTAATATACAAAGTGCAGTGCTTATATGATGAAAAAGACAATTTGTGCTGATATTCATAATGCATTGTAAATAAATAAAAGTATAAGGGTGTCAGCATCGTCTAAATCAGCGGTTCTCAAACTGGGGTCCGCGGTCTTTTTAGGTCCGCGAGACAATTTTCTGGGACCGCGAAGCACCTTCCAAAAAATTAAAACGACGCTCCTGAAGAAAAACATTTGTGTAAAATTAAGTTTTCACCCAACTTTTCTTTCAATCAACTAAACAAACACAATTTGTCATGAAAGCTTACAGGCTACATAGGCATTTATGACATCACAAGAAGCTATTTGATGTCACAGTAGTGCAATTCAAAAGTACCAACAAGCCTATCTGAGACTGCAGAACTGATATGTAGTAGGAAATCGTACAACTCCTATTATAGTAGGAGTAAACATTTAGAAAAATGCCAAAAACAGAGGCGTCTCGTATTTCCTTAAGCCATGCATCCGGGTTAATATGTTTTGTTTTAGAATTTTAACGTTGCTAAATTTTTCGTTTTAATTCCATATTTTTCAAGGGGACTGTGAGTCATTTAAAAATATGCTAGGGGACCGTTGCGTAATTTTTTAAAAACAGTTTGAGAACCGCTGGTCTAAATGCTACTATTTGTAAAACACATTTTGTGGGCTAGTAATATTTTAATGCAAGCAAAGTCCTTAACCACAATTGGTAGGCTATAATTTATACACCAAGTGTGTAGTTTGTTTCTGCAAGCACAACCGAATGGGTTCTTGAGGTTACACAACCAGTCTTTTTATCCATGTTTTATATGCACTTTAAGATGTTTGTCTGCGCGTTGACAAAAGATATGTAAATATTTCCACGCTTTTAAAGTAATTCTATTTGTAAAAGTTTTTTGAAGCCTAATTTATTATCACCCGATACGAAGATTGCTTATCGGTATTTATTATATTCGCCGCACAAACACTGCAACCGAATTTGCACTATCGGTAATATTAACTAAATTTTAGGGTTTTAGCTCTATTCAACTCGTCTCAGTTACCGCTGATAAATCCTAATTATAACAAAAGCAACGGGCAATAACCACGGCGGTGAAGGATAGTGAAAAAAAGTTTAGTTTGCATTTTTAACCTGTCCCGTCGGACGAGCGCCGCACAATATTTACTTGTCCCACGCAATAAATCACCTGTCCAGGACAGGCGGACAAGCGTGTATGTCGAGCCCTGGTATATTTATGTCAAATTCTTGTACATGTACATTTCATTATCTTACATAATCAGCCTATTACGCCAGTATATTAAATTAACCTATTATGCCACAGGTTCTTTATATTTTATTATTGCATATGAATAGTGGTTGTAACAAACTTTTTGCCAGGAGCCAATAAGCGTAATTTCATTCTAGTTTTGAATGTACATTTTGTGCAAAACACAAGTTCTAGTCAACTTCACATATAACGTTTAGATCGGTAAATTATAGCTTAATAAAGGCCATTTTAAATGATAATAATAATAATAATATAAGA
The DNA here is from genome assembly GCA_000149265.1 of Ciona savignyi. Taxonomy (NCBI): domain Eukaryota; kingdom Metazoa; phylum Chordata; class Ascidiacea; order Phlebobranchia; family Cionidae; genus Ciona; species Ciona savignyi. The sequence continues at coordinate 18,683 of CH002300.1, forward strand.
GATACGGGTACTACAAAGCAAGAACCAGCGTCTCTAAACTAATAACGCATGTTTTGCCAGTTAATTGTCCGCGCCAGACAATATGATCGATGGAAGGTGTAAAATTGACCAATTACTCACCGTTATTTTGTGGTCTGATAGGCCTACTTCATAATTGCTAAATCCTGTTGGTGATGTTTTTTTTTTAAGTCGCAATAGCTCTGACAAAAAAATACAAATCCTGAATCCAACGTCAATGTTAAAATATCAGACATCGTCTATCTGGTTTGGACAATAGATATTGATTTGAAATATGATAGGCCTACAGTTTAAAACAGCAAATACAATAATGCCAAATGAAGAAATACATGCGATTAGAGATGCATAATATAGGATAATTAGGTACCGGTATTCTAGAATACTCTAGAATAACAGGATTCATATCTAGAATTTTAAATCCTGATCTATAATGTTTTAACATTTTTTAAAATTTACAATGCTGTGCAAATATTTTCTCATTTAAAAAAAAAATATGTGATGAGTCCAATTTATGAATTCAAACAATATTTTTACCATTACATGTTGTGTCTCTTAACACTATTGCTGAGAAAATTGCTATCAAACACCTGATGATTTTTTGTCTTTCCAGTTAAGACATTAAGACTAGCTATTATCGCCCTTAATCGAATACATGGGATATCATTCTTTGTGCTAATTAAAACTTAGTTGTTTAAGTGGACTAAATATTGCCAATACCAACTGTGTTTATTCAATAAATTACTTTTACGCCTATGGAATAATTGCGTCATATCTAAAGGTCCGATGAACATGCAATTATAGCCCGGCCTAGTCCATTTGTGTGCGTGCGTTTTAAGTAGTCCACGACGCACATGTATTGACTATTGATAAAATAATGTTGTTGTAGTGCTATAATATTTTGGGTGTTTTATGGTGTGCCGGTTTGGCAATACATATCTAATACACTAAAAATGGTTCACTGTAGGTATGGGGTATCCAATTTTTTTTTTTCTAATTGAAATTCAATATCGATTTTTGTTGGTTTTTAACTCTTTCCCTCCCAACTCGCCATATATGGCGAGTTGGTGGGAAAACATGGTATCCCGTCTGTCCATAAATGGATACAAATCTAAAAAACGATTTCTCCGCAATGCGTAATGGTAGAGACCTCAGCTATGGCTCATTCGATCAAGGAAACCCTATATTTTATTCTCTGTGATTATCGAGGAGAAATATTAAAAATGCGAGGAGTGATATAGCCTTTCTTTTTCAAGGCTTCGCCTCTTATTTCTATCGATTTTACACGAATTTACACGTGACTAACTCAGCCAATAGGAATCGTGTTAACTTGCAGAGAAGCTCTTTTTGTCAAGCAAGTCTTTCTTTACATTCTCTGTAAATTACGTGCCGTTGAGATAAAAAGGAGAGCGTTGGTGACGTTTTCGCCACGGGCGGTATGCCGCGTGTTCACCAAAGCATGAACCCGGCTGTGCCTGCTGAGAGCGTCCTGCTGAGAGCTCGAATTTCAATTACAAATAGTAAAAAAACTACTGAAGATAAAAATACAGTTCGAATTTTCCTGAGTACAAAAACTATTAGACAATCTACATTCCAATTTTCATATCATTTGGGCATTCCAATAATAATTGAGTATTTCGTTTGTCAGTGCACCTCAAATTTTTCAAAGTCGAGCAGAATTTTCTTTGCATAAAAAGTGGTGTTCACTAAAGTTTACATAATATATTCTTTATTAGAGGTAGATTTTAGATGTGCAGCTTGTTTAAAAGAGGGATAAATTATCTTTCCAACCAAACTAAATATTAAATCATAGCATAAACTTTAGAAAAACTGTGCTAATTTGAAAATGACTAAAAATTGTAAAAAACACTGCGGGACAGCATGTTTGAATTAATGCATTTGGCCGGGAGTGAAAGAGTTAAGTGTTTAGCTAATTTATATTTCTTATTAAAGTGAATCATAGTAAGATGTTAATTTTATAATTTAACAAATTTTCCGTTGTTACGTGCGATATGTATAGTTTGTTTATCATTTTCTCAGTTTATTTTTATCACCTACAACTTTTCTTACAATATTAACTGAGTAATTTTTCCACAGTACCAAAACTATCGGCTGTTAAATAATAATCGGTGCCGAACGTTTGCAAAACGGCCATCGTGCTTATATTCTTCGGTCTCTCGGCTATTTACTCAGAATTAGCCACTGTATATCCAATCCATATTAGCTAACACCACCAGAACATCAGTCACCAGATTTACTTTTATTATCATTTTTTCCTTACTATATAAACAATTAATATGAGCCAAACACTAATTTCAGTGGAATTGGTGGAGATTTCCCGGTAAAGAATTAAAGAATTTCATTCTGTATTTACTACTCCTAAATTTGTCTTTCCACCGCATTCATACGCTTAATAATGAATTTATGATTCGTTAGGCATATTCTATTTTGTGGTGTTTCCTGAGGTAAACTGTGTAATTTTTTTTCTAACCATGTTTTTCTGATTTGTGTTGTACATCTTTAATTTTCATAAAAATGTAATGTAAAAGGTCCTTTATAATCTATATATATTGGGCAATAAACTTGTTAATGCTAAAAGATAAAAAAATTGGCCACTGTTTTACATTTTTTCCGATAGCGGAAATTCTCCCTGGGTTTTTGTAAAATTAAAGGTCAAGGTAAGCTACTTGCATGATAGTCAAAATTTATGCAAATTGGATTACCCATTCTACACAATGACCTGGAGACTGGACATGCCTATGTAAGGAAACGAAGCCCAAGTGAAAACTATTTAAAGAAATAATATTCAAATCTAACAAGCGATTCACCCTAGGCGTGTGTAGTTACTAAGTATAAACAACTTATTAATCACTTTATTATGTAAGGTATTAGTTTGCATTTTCACGCCAGAAAATTGAAGTTTTTGGCTGGGACCCAGATTGCAATCAGATCTGCAAGGCTTTTTAATGATTGCGATTGTGAAAAACCTAATCTACACAGCACTAATATTTAAATGCAATTACAGTGGTCAATTTCTGATGTTGTCTTTGTTATTATGATATCATTAACAAACAACACATGATTTTAAATAAAATCATCACCGAACTAATTAGTATTAAGAATAAATAAATTTCTTGTTGGGAAATGCTGTAGAAAATTATATGCTAAACAGCTTTTCTGCTTAATGTTTTGCGATATTTTTACCCCTTCAAGCGATTAAAGATTTCAAAGTATGCATGGTCAAAATCATGGAAATTGCATCAAATAAATTTTAAAAGTTGATATAGTGTGAATAATTTTTTCTTTTATACTGTTTGTTATCTTAAGAGCATTTTTTATTAGTCAGTAGCAGGGTCCGATAAAGTCGGGAATCCGGGAACGCGGTTCCCGTACGGCCGATCGGTCCGCGGTACGGCTTTGATCCACCTAAAAAAACGCAAAGTTTTAATTTATTTTTACGAGGATTATGCCGATTAACTTGTGCGCGACCTGTGATAAATAGGGCGAGTCTAGATTCTTAAATAGTGTAGTCCCTTGGCCTTAGTGTTTTCTCTCGCTAGTATACTTAGCAATGGGAAGAAGATGGAAAAAACGCTCGCGGGAGTGCGTCAGTGGTCCTGTATTGAATCTAGGTCAACGTAACCCTAGGTCAAACCGCCGATCAAAGTAATAAACACCGCGCCGAATCGTTAGAAAAGCGGCGCTGGGGTTAACAACGCGATACAAAATCATACCAAGTCGATACGATCTCGAGGCCTCGACCGTTACTCGTACCATCACTTAGACCTACCACCATATAACTTATATTGTTATCATGCGCTGTTGTAGGCGTGAAAAACGAACACAGTCGGAGCTCTAATCGGTTAACCATTTACCGATTTTATTGACAGTACGTCAGTTAACCGTTATCCAATGCACAGCCCTAGTGATAAACCACACAACAAACTAATCGTAATATTACCTCAACTTAGGCTATAAGGTCAGATTTTTCTTCAAAGGTTGTTGACCCTATGATTTCGGAATTTCGCAGACGTAATAAATAATATTTGTAACAATGCATTTATTCATTGTTATAATATAACCTAGACTAGCTATCGTTTTGTTTACGCGAGACCGGTACATTTCATTGTATTTTAGCCTATATACTTACGTTTTAACTTCCAAATACGATCAATTATTCGAAATCTGATGCTTTCTAAAAAGTTATAATTTAGGATTAACACATTTAGGTATTACTCAGTGCCGTCAGTTGTAAGCGAGGTGGTCCAAAGACGCCGAATAATCTATTTATAGTTTATTACACGCATCGCCGCACTCGACGCGGTTCGGTCTAATTAATTTTAATGTCACTGTTAGTGTGTCGTATCCGACTTTTAAGCCGCGCAAAGTTAAATTAACAATCCTACACGCGTGGGAATATGGCAGGGCTAGTTTTTATTGTTGATTTTCGTTACGGTACGATTTTTTTGCTAAGTCAAACAGATCGGTTCCAGTACGGCCAGAATTTTTATCGGGTCCTGGTCAGTAGGCCTATGCAGGTTTTTGCAGTAATTTGCACAATTAAGATATGTTGTGGACTGTTTACTGAATATTCTTTAGTTACACACAGGGTTCGAATTAAAGGTTTTAAAACGATTCGCGAAATGCGTGGGTTAGAAGAAAATCGTTTTTCGCGCATTGACTATGTTAAATTGCCTTGGAATGCGGTTTCAGAACCTCTCAAACTAATCTTTAAAACCAGAAAGATAATTCATTAAGCAAACAGTACCTTTATTTAGCAGTAATGATAAACTACAAAAAAAACTTAACGTAAGTTTAATGCATGTAGGATAGGACGAATATCGACGAAACGAAGCCTTAGAAACGAGTAATCTTACTTACTCAAAACACCATATAAGAGTGTCAACCACTTGTTTAACCACCACTATTTGTAAAACACATTTTGTAAGCCATATGTACATGCTACAGGTTCCCTAACCACAATTTTTATCTTTTACACCTAGTATGCAGTTTGTTTCTGCAGGCATAAACGCATGGGTCCCATAGTTATCAAACCATTCTGTCAGAATCATGATTTGAGAACAAAATCTTGTTTTTTATGGTATTTTTCAAGGTAAATTTTTTAAGTGGTAAATGAGTGGTTAATGCACTTACAATGGCTAATGCACTTAGTGGTAAATCAGTGGCTAATGCACTTAGTGGTAAATCAGTGGCTAATGCACTTGACCATATTTTAAATGTTATTACTGTGCTTAAATTGTAAATAGTGATAGGCGCCAAGTTAGCAGGTGCGCAGGTGCCGCGTATTTGCATGCTTAAAAATATTTTTAAAAAATATTTTTTTAATTTTTTTTTCAGTCGAGATGTATATATTTTGCAAATAATTTAATTATTAAATAGTTTTGTAAAAATGAATATCTAATTGTCTGATTTAGACCTACCAATAAGTAAAATATAATCGATCGATACACCAACTGCCTAATGATAACGTTGGTTCAAAACGGACCACGCACTTGCTACATAATGTCCGATTTTTTACCTTACCCACGTATATCACTCGCATCTTCGCAAAAAGTGTAGATGTGTGGTCTCAGAACCTCTCAAACTAATCTTTAAAACCAGGAAGATAATTCTTTAATTAAACAGTACCGTTATTTAGTAGTAATGATGAACTGCAATAAATGGATTGTAAGTTAATGCGTGTAGGATAGGTCGAATATCGACGAAACGTAGCCTTTGAAACGAGTAATCTTACTTGTTAAAACACCATATAACCTTATAATAAAGGTGCCGCATCTCTGCCAATCAAAATAATCGAGGTATATTAACGCATAATGGCTATTATTGCGCTGTGATAGAAATGCTTATTATACGTCAATAATGCAAAGAAAAAGGCAAGGTAAATAAATGTAATAGTAATGTCATTGTTAAATGATATGTTAAAGGCAAATGATGTTATATTAACGTGTTGGAGATGTATTATTTAACTCTTAGACGACGACGGTTACATATATGTAACCCAGAGGTGTCCCCGAAAAAAAATGCACAATTCAGTCGTTTCTTGGGGGATTTTCGTAGTTTTTATATTTTTGGAAAGCATTTAAATAGATCTTTCGAAATAACGCATAAAAACATAATCTTCCCATTTAAAATTTTTGAGTAATATTGCTCCAAACATTTTTGTTCAAAATTTTTGTATCTAGTTTAACTTTTAGGTAAAACATCGCTTTTTTGGTTCTGGGGAGTTAAAATTGTTACACCAGTTGCTGTGAGAATAAAACTAGCAGTAGCCATCTTTGTTTTCAAGTTTTCCAGTCATTTTCGATTTTTCAACGATATATGTAAACATATATGTACATGGTTTTTGCTAATTAGCTATTGATATTTATTCATTTTTTCGCCTTTGTTTACTTTGTTTTTCAATTATTATTTGATATTCGGAAGAAATATGGCAACTTTGCGATCGATTACAGCCGATCAGGCTGCCAGCATAATCGAGGTGACAGTAATTCTGGTGATGAAATGCCATATTTGTCAGTTTTATGTAACGTCATCGCGCTTAGTTTACGTCATCAAAAAATAAAAGACGTATCTTTGTAGGAAATTTCATTTTAAACAACCTTGTAATACATTACTATCTTCTACAAGCTACCAGTAATGAGTAATTAGAGTATAAATTATTAATTATGACGTCATTACAAATACTACAACGTCATCAAAAAAATAAAAATACCAATTTGTAGAAAATTATCTACTGGACAACTTTGTAATAGATTGTTTTTCCCTAAGTCCAACAGTATTCGCAGCAAACAAGGTCAAAGCAACCCTTACTTAAAATTTTCCAAACACTGGCCAAAAGTTCCCGTCGTCGTCTAAAAGGTTAAAGTATGCGAAATCAGTGGCGGTAATTTATATTTTCGCGATTTTGTTAAATTTTGTAATTCGCAGAATTTTAAAAAACGGTTCACGAATAGCGATTCGCGATCCCATAATTCGAAGGCTGGTCTACTAATAAAGTACACACAAATAAAACTACAAAAGAATAAGGTTATTCAAAGAATGCTTGAGCAGAAACCAGATGCGGAAAAACACAAGTTCAAAAATATACCACGTCTTTATTATTAGTGTTCACTTTGTGCATAACAATATACTCTATTTCAGCGTTTCTACAATACTATGGGTCGCGACCCACCGGTGGGTCGCGAAAGGAATCTTGGTGGGTCGCGAAAAGTTATAGAAAGCTCTGATTAACTATACTGGCTATTTCCTATACAAAAATCAAGGGGAAATTATCATAATTGTGATAACACACAATCTTGAATCGTGGCGTGATTCCAGAGGTGTGTTTTTTTGCAACAATAGCGTAACCTAGAAACCAACAACAACTATATATAAAGTTAAGTGGGTCGCCATAAATTGTGGTAATTAAAAGTGGGTCCCAACTCTAAAAAGTTTGAGAACCACTGCTCTATTTAGTTATAAATCCACAATTTCTTTGTCTTTTATTGGCAAGTATGCAACAGCCGCCATTGTTATGAAACTAAGTAAATACGTTGTTTCATGTTATCCAAGCGCAATTAATATTGAGAACCAGCAGCAAAAATATTGTTTAAAAAATTTTTATATGTGGCAACTGTTTTAGTGCGTTTGGGAATAATTAAATTCGTAAAAACGCAGCACTGGTTCTGGTGCAATGGAAATATTTTAAAATGATTTGTAATGAAGTGCATTCTATATTTATTCTTTTTTATAGCAATTTAATTAGGCATGTAATGTCCAAACGCCAACGACAGACATGTATCAGTTATTTTAGCAAACGCAAAGCAAATCACGACGGCCACGATTGGGCATAAAAGAGAAAACCGTTAGTCTGTCTATTAAGGTTCGTGGAACTTTCCGAGCTGGCCGGAAGAAATAAAGCTTTTACACGTCGTTTATTTATTAGCGTTTAAGAATCTGTTACATCTTATTTAACCACCCTTATTTCACCAACTTTAAGTCAGCTTGAAAGACAGTTATTTTGAAGATATATCAGTTAACAACAAATGCATCTTCAAAATTTTTGCACCCTTGCGCATTTTATAAACTCGGCGTCGTGTTTACATTCCACCAAATCTGATTCAAATTGGAGCAGCCATTCAAGCGCTATGCCCAAAAAAGCTTTTTTTTTTTTTTAAAAAATACCATTTCGATTCTTAACAGCTCAGGGAAATTCGCCTGGATTTATCACCCAAAATTTTGGATTTCTTCTAAGTGTTAAATCGGAGGCTAATGCACTTACATTCCACAAAATTTAAATAAATTTGGAGCAGCGTTATAGCGCTACACCTAAAAAAGCTAGCCTATTTTTTAGAAAAAAAAAACGTTTTAGTTTTTAAAGTGTCAGGGGAATTCCCCCTTCTGCATATCTAGACCATGTTGTCTAACAAAAGACAAATTTTTATTGCGATTCCATTACTCCTTTTGGTAGATGTCGGAGCGACATGGCATGTATGTCACAATCATGATAAGAGAACATAATCTTATTTTTTAGGGTAATTACCATGCCTGTCAAAAACATGCCATGTCTGTCAAGCGTTTGACGACCAAAAAATAAAAAAATGGACAAATACAATATGTGTCCCATTTTTTCAAATGGAACCCATAATAGGTACGGCAAAGAAACCTTATATACGATGTATTGTATGATATAATCATGGTTTGCCATTACAGCTAATCAGGTCCTTATTAGTTTAGCGATAATGAACGCCATTGTTAATTAGTTTTCTGTTTTAATCAGCTCAAACAGCATCGTATTGTCGGATAGTGGGCTAGTGCATTGATTAAAGCAAATTGACAGGTCTTGGGAAATCAGTAATATCTTACAGTATGGTTGACTTTTAAGGCACTTTCACACGATTAATTTAAAATATTAAATTCCGTTCCAAATCGGTACGACAATTGTGCTAAAATTTTATGCAGGTCCCAGTTTATTAGACAAACACCATGATTTTTAAACCCATTCTAGTCTGTAACTGCATTCAAATGGATAAATCTATTTAACCGTAAAATAAAGATTTAAAAGTGTAATTTCATATTATTGTTCAGTAATGTTATTACAGTTTTGCACATTCATAATTGTTTCATTTTCAATTGACCATATTTTAAATGTTATTACTGTGCTTAAGTTGTAAATAGTGATTTTGAATGTTTTCAGGAACAATTCTACTCTTCATGCCTGTCTTGTCACGTTTTTATGCTTAATTGTGTTGGTATGGGACCGAGAGGATCTGGAGGATCCACTGTGGTAAGAATAACTTTGTGGTTTTTATGGTGTCACTGTGTATGGCTAGTATATACCAGACCACAAAATAATTATTTGAAGGTGCCTGTCATATGACAGGCAGCAAACTAACAGTGCTGGTCAAATTAAAACAACACCGGTCAAACGGCGTTTGTGCCATGTTAATACTGTAGAAGTATTTCTCACCATTTTTTATCCATTGGTTTCATCTAGAAATAAAGCTTCATTCAATAATTATATACTTCCTCACCCCGACCTGGCCTGACACACACGCTCGCACTGCATTTTACATAAGGACTCACCCTTCACACTAACACTTTGCTTTTAGCTTTTTAAAAAGCGTATACATTAAGCTCCAATTATAAAATAAATCAGTTCTAGATATTCTGTTTTAATAGATTTCCCCAAGAAATAGCTGCAAATAATATTAGTGTATTTGCTTCACAATTGTTTTACAAATAATAAACTGCCTATCTAATAAATAAATACACCATGAGTTGTGGAATATTTCTTTAAATTTAATTGTAGTAACTTATGTAGTGGGGTTAATTGTTTAGTTGTCTGATGTAACAAAGCATCTGTTAAACCATAACCATTATTTATTTAAAGATGTAGAAAATAATAATAATAATATAACAGATCCTACATAGCAGGAACCGACGTCTCTAAACTATCAGTGCTCTTGCTTAGCGAGTTAATTGGCAGTGCTTGACATCATGATCGATAGAAGGTGTAAACGCCTGTAACGAAAGTTTCAGTGCCGGTGAATTGACCGACATTTTTTTATCGGTCTGTATACATTATGGCCAGTGGTCATACAGTAGCAAAATTAATGACATTTTATACAGTATTTTTTATAATCGAATATAAATTTAAAATGGATAACAAATTAACATCATGATATACAAAGTATTAGCTCTACACTAACAGATCCAGAGGTAGCATCGAAGGAATACACTAAATTCAAATGGAGACTTTACATTTTTTACAGGAAATTTAACAAGCACAGCCATAAACAACTTTGTCACTACACAACAATGTAATAAATATTGTGAAATGCTGCAGTTGCAATGAAGAAAGTCCCCAAGAATAATTTTGCTATTCTATTTAACTGTATTGACTAATACAATAGTGTGTATGGTGAATGGATTTTTAACTTTTCTGAGAAAATTTAAATGCTTCTACACATTTCTTTGGTTTAATATTATTAGCATGGGCAATGAGGTTTTCCAGTTCTTTAAGCAGCGACATAGGTAGGTAATCCCGAGAAACATTCAATACACCAAAGAGCTAAGCAAGTTCATGTAGTTCTTCATCTGATAGCACATGTCTTGTAATAAATCATATTGTACTATTGTTACACCATACTAATACTTTAAAAACCTCACACAACCAACTACTTATTTTTTTAAATTAAAACCTTTTTAGAGAGATAATTCACCTCTTGGAAAATGTAGTGTTTCTAAATCGTACTTCTCTGGAAAATTAAAAATGTGCTCTGCCACTTCACTTGGTAGATAATTATCTTTCTGTTCTCTTATTTTGTGAGTGTTCCAGTTAAAATCAAACACATCAATTTTCTATTCAATGACTGGGATGAAGCCATAAGGTTTCTAGAATACAATTAAAGTGGAGTAGATTTAACATCATGTGTAATAGTAAATAAGCAGTAATAATACTTTCATAAACTGTCAAGGGAAATTGATTGGATCCGATTTGGTCCCATTAACAATAGTTACATAAACAAGATCTCTTGGTACATTTAATCCATGATGTTGTCTTAATTTTTTATGCATAACACGCTAGCCTTATACCAGTCTTAACCTTATTTCTGTTGTTCCCCCCAAACTGTTTTGACGGATATCAATTACCCCTTTTTAAAAAAACATCAGCTAGTATAGCTTGCAATCCACAATTAACCCACAAAAAAACAAAGTCATTATTTATTGTACTACCAAATTTTCATTTCAACTGCAATTAATGGGAAGGCTGACACTGCTTTTTGGCTAGTAAGAGTTCAAATCTAGTCTGAGTGCAGAAAAAACAACATCGCATTTCACAATCAATCTAAAGCATGTGTCGATATTTTGTCTTTATAGCCAGCCACCTTTGTGAAAAATCCCACTTTTCAGTAATAAGTTAAAGGAAATTGAATCAAAAAGTTCATAGCTCTTTCGATATTCATTTTGAAGGCCAGCCTAAAAATTTTTATATCCACTCCGGCAAACTGGGTCTTAAGACTTGAATCTTCAAGATACTCTATTTTTGCCACCATACCATCATCACAGATATAGCTTTCTTCAACAGAGAATGGCTTGCTTATCAAATTATGTCCTTATTCAATTCCAGAAAAATACCAATCAATTGCGATATTTATCGCATTCAGGTGGTTAGATATATCTTCAGTGAAGTTGCATTTGATATTTGGGTCAGATTGTAATGGAATTGTTAAAGTTGGAAACATACTTGTCGTCTTTTTTTGTCAATCTTTCAAACAACTTTGTTGTGTGTCGTATGCAACCATTGACGACCTTCTTGCAGAGTTGAATAAAGGTAATTAACTTCGGAGAAAAAATACCCAAGCCACCTTCAGCAAAAAGTCATTACTTTACCATGTGATAACCACCTTACCTTCGTAATCAGCAAAAGAACTTCTCAGACCCAAGTTCTTCATAAAACGGTGCAAATAGCCTTGATGCTGTTGAATTTGCAGAAATATGGTTTACAATTTTTACTACATCTTGTAAAACTTGCTGAAGTCCAGGACCAAGAGTTATCGTTGCTGAAGCAAAGCGATGAATCACACAACGAGTAAATGATACACGAGGAGCAACACTAGTTACTAATTCTTTGAAACCAGACTTGCAACCAATCATAAATCTGTACAGATACCATTTTTTGACAGTGTCCATTTTTTGACATAGTTGTTGAAGAGCGAGATTTCTTTTAACCTATTGGGGTTTTCCCCTCCCAGTACTAGAGTAGTTGCTTCAATAAGGCAGGGCCTTATTAGTCGTCAATTGTATGAAGCTTTTTTGCCTGAGCAAGGCAGAAGGCGACTCCAAATGCTGCTTCAATTTTCTTGGTTTCATACTTTCCTGAATTAGAACTTACAAACAAATCATACACTGTGGCTTTTTAGTAGAATTTTCAATAACACTCTTAAAACCAAAGCTGTGTAACATTGTTTCTTTGTAACTTAGGAGGCATTTTAATAATTTTTTGGGCTAAATTAGCCTTACTATTACAAAAGAAACAAATGCTACCTCACGCCTATGATACCTATCACTAACTGGACTATACTGTCAATTGTCTATGAAACAGATATTTACGAGATACTCTAGTTCTAATTTATGACATCACAAATAGCATGCTTATGAGTGAAACATATTAAAGCTTATAAAAGACTTTTAGAGTAGAAGCGCATGACAACGTTTGTCATCAAAGGTACTCCTTTTTTATTTTAAAATTTTATGTTACTCCTTTTAAAATTTCTAATTACCCCTTGTGGGTAATTCTTCGTTTACTTCCCATGTTATTTCTCTTTTTGTGTATTTTATATTAAAAAACAATCTTTGACACAAGGTTCTTAAACTCCAATTATACTGTGGGTAATCCCGTAGCACAAAATGTAAGATTAAATTTCGAGGTGTAGAGTTTTAACCAACATAAACAAAGCCAAAAGAAATCGAGCTTACATAATCGCTGTGTGCAAGTTGAAAAGTTGAATTAGTCCGACTAAATAGTCAAGGTGGTTTAGTGTGTCGCCTTTTATTAAAAGGGTTTCAGATGGGCAACACTAGAAAAAGTAAAATCTTTTAGGATTCAGTTAAATTTTTCACTAATTAAATGATTAGACATGCTATCAGCATTCAGTATTGTTTTACAATGTTATCCTAATACTAGTTTAAGAGTTAATTACGATGCCATAATAGCCTCAGCATAAGACATATTTTTAAATTTTGTTTTATGACTGAAACAATCACACCAATATTTTTGTTTTAATATAATGTGATCACAAATTCTATATAACTTAATTTCAGGGGAGTGTCTTGGAAAGCTGAAGCTGTGACTGCGATTACATTGGGCTATCTTTTCGCAGGTTTGTGTGATTTAAGTTGGTCGAAAACCCTGTATTAAAGAGAAGACTTATCCACATACAATAATATGATAACAAAAATAACGCTCCGCTAATAATTGTCTGTTGCGTATTACATAAATACCTTGTTAAATCCCAGTTTTATCATATGTCTGCTTGCTTGTGGTTTTAAACTATCTGTTATCCCTTAGACTTTGTGTTCATGTTGCGATCCAGCCCATCTACTACTGATGCCTATTGGAGTACCATGCTTCATCATTTACTAACTATGACTGTTTATATCAATATCACAGTAAGTTTTATAATAATTGAAAACATTTTACAAATAATTGCCAAAATAGAAAATCCTACGGACTTTGTAAAACAACAGTTCAAATCATTATTCTACTCAGATCTTACAATGTTAGTAATCAATGTGTTTTAATTTAACCCTATTATTGCCAGACAAGTTAAAGTACAAGCCTTATTAGTTTATATATGACTATGACTAGTAACGGCCGATGTATTAAACCTTTGTTTTTGTTCATATTGGAGCCACAGGTAGGGCTAAAAAAATAGATTGTCATAAGAGACAACATCTTATTATAAACATGTCCTTACATTGACTAAATAATGAAACAATGGTTATGTACCATTGGTTATATGTGCGCATCTGGAAAATCAAATTGCAAAATAAGATATCTGCACTTTAAACTTAGCAATACTAACTAAATAGCATTTTTTTCAATTTAATTTAGTATAGATCGGCATCAGATCCAGTAGGGCATTATGGCTTTTATCAAAAATATTTGGCAATCAATAATATATCATGGAATTGTTAAATGTAAAAAATGAATATCGCAACTGTTTAGAAACAATTTCTATTTTTTGTTTTTAACTGAAAGTAATTCTCACCATATATATTAAAAAAAAGATTGGTTTATTCCGTCTTACTATTATTAAAGGCTTAGCCGGTTCGCACGAATCATCTAAAAAGAGTATTGGTTTTGCGGTGGCAAATTTTAGGTAAATGCCGCAAGGAGAATCTTTAACTACCCAAGAATACAAGAATATTTTTTCGATATCTTTTTATTAAAAAAAAAATTTACTCAACCCTTTAAACGAAATGAAAAATCTACAAAATTTCTTGTTGAAACTGCTAAAGTGTGTATTGTTAGAAAGCTATGATATATCTTTAAAAAAAAAAAAAAAAAATCTTTTTTTCATTTAAAATTTTTAAGTAAAGTTTTCTTAAATTTTACGACCTTTTCGGTAGATAGTTTTTAGGGGAAACTCTCACAAAAAATGGCTTTTCCTAACACTACGCCAAAAATGTTTATTTCATTTAATGTCTCTATGGTAGTAGAAAAAGTTTCGCCTATTGGAATGTCCAGGATGTGAATACTAAATAAATGCATGCATATTATTAATATTCATATTCAACAATTTTTTTTTTAATAAAAAATCACCAGTCGAAAAAGGTTGATTTAATTGGAGAATGACGCAATTTTTAGAACTGTAGTTAAAGGTTTTACTAGGGATGCACAAACTAAATATCGAATCTTCCGGATTCGAATCCTACGGGATTCGAATCCAAATATTACGTTCATTTCGAATATTTGGATTCGAAATAATATACATTGCACATTAGGAAACTATAATTACATGGAGTTCCTTTTTATATCCATTGTATATATTGCAGCAGCTTACAATGGATATTATAAGCATGGACGCCGACTTCCGCCGTTGTGCCGTTGTGGCGCAACGTTGTAAATTCGCCGCAATGTCTGTTTTATAATTACACAAAAAATTCCCTGCGCATTTAAATAATTATCACATTAAATCGTCTAACCGCAGCGCCGCTTTTCCAGGTATATTTTTTCCGTATTGTTGACGCTGAGCTGCGTATTAACGACCATGCAATATTTCAGCGGGGGAAAGAGTTAAATAAAACACTTAAACTCCTGGCTTAATCTTTTAGCATTGTAAATCGTTAGTATCATAGTTGTATTCGAGTTAGTTCGAGGCATAAGGCCAATTGTGACGTCATAAAATTTCGCGCAACGGTAACATTTTACTGAAGTCGCCGCCTATGATTATAAGTATGTAAT
>CH002300.1:35659-54265 GCA_000149265.1 Ciona savignyi
GGACTTTGTAAAACAACAGTTCAAATCATTATTCTACTCAGATCTTACAATGTTAGTAATCAATGTGTTTTAATTTAACCCTATTATTGCCAGACAAGTTAAAGTACAAGCCTTATTAGTTTATATATGACTATGACTAGTAACGGCCGATGTATTAAACCTTTATGTTTTTGTTCATATTGGACCCACAGGTAGGGCTAAAAAAAATAGATTGTTATAAGAGACAACATCTTATTATAAACATGTCCTTACATTGACTAAATAATGAAACAATGGTTATGTACCATTGGTTATATGTGCGCATCTGGAAAATCAAATTGCAAAATAAGATATCTGCACTTTAAACTTAGCAATACTAACTAAATAGCATTTTTTTCAATTTAATTTAGTATAGATCGGCATCAGATCCAGTAGGGCATTATGGCTTTTATCAAAAATATTTGGCAATCAATAATATATCATGGAATTGTTAAATGTAAAAAATGAATATCGCAACTGTTTAGAAACAATTTCTATTTTTTGTTTTTAACTGAAAGTAATTCTCACCATATATATTAAAAAAAAGATTGGTTTATTCCGTCTTACTATTATTAAAGGCTTTGCCGGTTCGCACGAATCATCTAAAAAGAGTATTGGTTTTGCGGTGGCAAATTTTAGGTAAATGCCGCAAGGAGAATCTTTAACTACCCAAGAATACAAGAATATTTTTTCGATATCTTTTTATTAAAAAAAAAATTTACTCAACCCTTTAAACGAAATGAAAAATCTACAAAATTTTCTTGTTGAAACTGCTAAAGTGTGTATTGTTAGAAAGCTATGATATATCTTTAAAAAAAAAAAAAAAAAATCTTTTTTTCATTTAAAATTTTTAAGTAAAGTTTTCTTAAATTTTACGACCTTTTCGGTAGATAGTTTTTAGGGGAAACTCTCACAAAAAATGGCTTTTCCTAACACTACGCCAAAAATGTTTATTTCATTTAATGTCTCTATGGTAGTAGAAAAAGTTTCGCCTATTGGAATGTCCAGGATGTGAATACTAAATAAATGCATGCATATTATTAATATTCATATTCAACAATTTTTTTTTTAATAAAAAATCACCAGTCGAAAAAGGTTGATTTAATTGGAGAATGACGCAATTTTTAGAACTGTAGTTAAAGGTTTTACTAGGGATGCACAAACTAAATATCGAATCTTCCGGATTCGAATCCTACGGGATTCGAATCCAAATATTACGTTCATTTCGAATATTTGGATTCGAAATAATATACATTGCACATTAGGAAACTATAATTACATGGAGTTCCTTTTTATTTCCATTGTATATATTGCAGCAGCTTACAATGGATATTATAAGCATGGACGCCGACTTCCGCCGTTGTGCCGTTGTGGCGCAACGTTGTAAATTCGCCGCAATGTCTGTTTTATAATTACACAAAAAATTCCCTGCGCATTTAAATAATTATCACATTAAATCGTCTAACCGCAGCGCCGCTTTTCCAGGTATATTTTTTCCGTATTGTTGACGCTGAGCTGCGTATTAACGACCATGCAATATTTCAGCGGGGGAAAGAGTTAAATAAAACACTTAAACTCCTGGCTTAATCTTTTAGCATTGTAAATCGTTAGTATCATAGTTGTATTCGAGTTAGTTCGAGGCATAAGGCCAATTGTGACGTCATAAAATTTCGCGCAACGGTAACATTTTACTGAAGTCGCCGCCTATGATTATAAGTATGTAATCACACTGGCCATAGAAGTAGTCAGCGGCAGCAGAAATTTTTGACGATTCCTTGTCACTTTAACTCGAGTTTGCTTTTTAATATAGAATAGGATTCGATATTCTGGATTTGAAATAACTATTCTAGAATACCAAGATATTCTAGTTTGTGCATCCCTAGGTTTTACCTTTTTTTCCTCACATACTCGTTTTTGGAAAGTACAAGTTATATCTAATTACTAAAAATTAAATCCAATTACTTAAACTTAGTTTAGAGATACGGAAAATTCAGAGTTTAACAACTCAATTTTTGCAAATGTTTTTTTTTATTTGCTAATAAAAAAGTGGATTTTCTTTCTTTTAAGAGAGACCAAACTTTACATTAGTAAAGAAACACCTGTGCAACTAAAATTTATGAAATAAGGTCCTTTTAGGGCAGTGGTTCGTAAACTTGTTGGAGGTACCGAACTCCGCAAGTTTTATGCGGGCATTCACCGAACCCTTCGTTGAAACTCAAAATATATCTGCGTGTGTATACTTATCCTAATCTCTGCTAAACCCCTGATACTGGCTCATCGAACCCCTGGGGTTCGATCAAACCCAGTTTAAGAACCACTGTTTTACGGTTTGTTTTGTTTGTATACTGCAATTAACTGGTTAAATTTGGATATTTAACACTGTAATAGAAAATAAAAATATCGAAAAAATGTAATTTTTAGGATTCAGACACACAAAGCATTCCTGCCAAAGCATGTGACAAAAAAAAGAAAAAAAAAACAGACAAAAATAATAGGTGGAAATTCCTAAATATGGTAAAAATGTATACCCATAATTACACAATTCAATCTAATGCTTTTCTATTCAAACATCTGGAAATTGAAATCGTAAAAACTAACCTTGTATTTTTACCATTTCGAAACGATTTAAAGAAAAGTATAAAATTTTGAAACTTTTTTCGCTGATGTTGTCCATGTACTCTACAATTGGATTCGAAATTATAGACAAATGTGTGTTAACAGTTTATTATTCTACTTAACCCTTTAACTGCCGGCTGTTTTTTAGGTCATTTTTTGGCTAAGTTACCTTAGGTTAGAAGCTTCTGTTCAAAAAACTATTGATGTAAGCATTATATGAT
Organism: Ciona savignyi; assembly: GCA_000149265.1. Taxonomy (NCBI): domain Eukaryota; kingdom Metazoa; phylum Chordata; class Ascidiacea; order Phlebobranchia; family Cionidae; genus Ciona; species Ciona savignyi. The sequence continues at coordinate 38,515 of CH002300.1, forward strand.
CAACAGAAAAGTTGATCAGTAATAAATTTTCTTTTTTTTAACATTAGTAAAATTTTGATGACGTCATGTATTGGGCAATGACGTCATGTGTTACTGTTTAGATCAACAAAAACTATCTTTTTTTTCATTTACAAACAAAACAGTATGTAGCAAAGTTATTTATGATTATCTTTGGAACGTTTTTGTACCGGTACTACTCTTTTTGTGATGACGTAAAAACTTGACTGATAATGAAACACAAACACATAGCCACAGGAAAACAAAACTGCTGCAAAACAGCTTCAAAAAGATTCTTCATGGCTAGAACTACTCGAAAATGAAGCACAACTGCTTCCAGAATCATTACCAGCCAACAAAAGGGCAGTTTCTTCAACAGAGTACCTGTTTTTACCCTCCATGAGCTCAAAAAATAGCCTAATCCAAAATGTACAAGCGAAAAACGAAAGGCTTGTTTTCAAACTAAACAAGCGAACCATGACGACAATAGTTATAAACTAATCGGGGACTGAAATCAAAATTAAAACTAATTAAAACAACTAAAAATCACACATATATGTATACATTTTTTAATTTCAAATAACTAAAAAATATCAAATGCAAACCTATATATCATCTTATATTGGTAAACGCAGAAATTATTCAGCTCTCTAGCGCCATCTCACTGATCAAAATCGGCAGTATACTTTTCTACTTATGTAATTTTTGGCGCTGTCGACTCAAGTCGACAGCGGCAGTTAAAGGGTTAACCCCTAAGAGCTGATTAAAGTTCATTCTAATTATACGAACCAATAAAAACATATTTAAAATTTATGCAGGTGTTTGGTTGTTTTTCCTACATTTCACTGATTCGCCTGACCGCTGAACTATCAACCCCATTTGTCAATACAAGGTATGCACTTGTTAACTATATACTGGTATACAGTAGGTGCAACTTATTATGACCAAGGATAATATGACCAGCAGCTTATTATGACCAATTTGGTCAGGTTTTTTAAATAAAATAGTTAATGCCCAGGAAATTATCTTACATATAAAAAAATAAGGTCTGGTCTCTTTAAAGAAAGCTTTTATATATTTTCTTTAAAACTATATAACAGGCTTTGCATTAAAATTGGATGTGATATCTTCCAAACCTTGCTCCTCAATTATGTTTGAGATTGAGTAAAAATGGGGCATTCCTGTAGTCTAAAACCAAATACCAGTCAGTGAAGAAATTAAAATACATCTTTGTCTCTGCCTCAATGGTGCAGCTAAAAATGTAATACAGTAGAACCCCGCTTGTCGCCCACCTCGATAACACTACCACCTCTTTATCAGGACCACTTCAGTGCGGTCCCAAACAATTTACTATGGTAATGCATTGCATTCTGTTTCAATAACGCGACCACCCCGGTTTCCAGACCAGGACCGCCATATTTTGGTCCAAAACTTCGAATTTAACTCCGCTAAATCAACCACATGTGCTCAATAATGTGCTTTTGTCGCCAAAATAATAAGTTTAAATTTCTTTTGTGATCAAAACAATAAGATTACATGTGCGCATATACACACAAAGAAAATTGTGGCAAACAGAACTAAATTTTGTAAGATAAACATCAGAACTTACAGTTGTTTAAAATCATTTTGCAAAAAATAATGGCATTTAGTAAAAATTTAGTAAAAAGGCAGACGTTTTGGCTGCATATGACGACAACTTGCTTTAAAGAAAAAATCGCTAACACAACCCCCCCTTAACACGACCGCTTGATGACGGTCCCACAGGTGGTCAGGTAAGCGGGGTTCCACTGTAATTATCTACACTGCATGATAGAGCTCAACCATTAAAATAATAAAATATGCCCAATTTTTCACTTTGTTTGCAGTCTTTATTAGGGTAGCATTTTTGATTTGTGTTCGTGTGCAATTTTTACAGAAAAAAATTGTGCTTTTTCTTGTTGTTTTTTTTATAAATATTAGTCTTAATTACCAGCTACCACCCAGATGAGGCATTGTCAGGCTATAGATCTATCCTTTTAAACTAAAAATAATTAGTTTTTGTGTCTTGTTTGTCACTTTTAATTGTGTAAATTTGGGCGACAACTGTACAATGTATTTTCATTTTGAGTTTGCCTTTTTTGCCAAATTTTGTCACAAAAGTACTATGGGTATTTAGTGTTATCATATAGTTTATCTATTACATTGTCAAATTACATCAGGCAATTTGCAGAAAACTTTTTGTATGTGAACATTAATAAAAAATATATAATATATTTTATAATTTTTATTTTAGTTATAAGAAATATTTAAACTTTTGTAATTGGGTAAAAGCCTTTTGTGTTAAATTGACTTACTATCAAACAGTACCAACAATGATCAACATATTCAACAGCTGTGTTTATAGGCATTATAATAATAAGAATATGCTTAAAACATGACACTTTTAAAAATAAATCTTATGTTTAAACAACAATAAAATAGAACCATGCTGGTATGGGATATGAATTGTTATTGTTGTTAACGGCTCATTTGCGATTAACTTAGTTAGGAGGGGGAGTTGAGAAAAATCATCACTTTCAATTCTAGTTACTATCTTCGTTTGTGGTGCAAATGACTAATATGCAAAGTAACGTTAATTTACATTAGTGAATAACCAAATTAAAATACAAATTTACCTTGTACATACTTTTTAAAAATGTAATTATTACAACATCATGTGAAATAATATATCAATTATCTCTTATGAAGACATTTTTATGCCTTGGCCTAAGGTTGAAATAAACAGACTAATGGCATTCTCTTCTATGCTAACTGTGGCCATTTAGACAAAATAAAAAAACAACTTTATCTTGTCCCAAGCCACAAAGAGGAATATGGAATTGACAATTTGTTAGTTTCGTCATATTATGATAATGCCTTTAACATACTTACATACTGCATTACCAATTCCTTTTTGTGTGTAAATTTGAAAAATATGACACTATACTAAATACGACGAAGCACAACTTTTTACTTGGCTAAAAATAGTGATTATTATTTCATTAGCAACTTTTAACATTGCAATACATTGTCTATAATCCTTTATATTTATAGTCAATTAAACGCGTAAATAATTTTGGTTATTAAAAGACCGATAATTTAGTGTATTACAATTAATTTGACAGTTTGTGTTAAAAACATTGCTATGTAATTTTATTTGGTGAGATGAAGCAACTTTACCTTGATAACAGAAAATGCCGAGTTTCTCTATGTTAAGTTCCTTATCCCTTTAAGAACAGCTATTACGAAATGATAACAGATGTTATGGCACTTTAACATGGTAAAATGTATTTCTATCTGTGATGAAAGAGACTCGAAAAAAAGCGATGCAAAATGTCAATTAAATGTAAATATAGTAAAACTAAGTCGAGATTTATTATTCGAATATCTTTCTTTGGTAAGTTTTGGCATTTCGCTGTCTGAACTAATTGCCATAATCACGAAAGCGTATAACAAATAGGACATCGCTTTATCTACTTGCATGGGATTAAAAAAATTACCAATATTTACTCGAAGAGAAGAATATGCCTAATTGGACCGGTATTATCCCTTTATGGTAGTTTTGTAACGCTATTTCATTTATACAAAGCATGATTTTTATGGGACATGTATATCATGCTAAGCATGTCCTACCAAACATGTTCCATACAATCTTAATGTAGAGCCCTCCCCATGTTGTTGCCGCTTTGCACGAATTCGCCTTTTAGGTTTTTAAGTTTAGTTTTTTTTTCTTAATGAAAACATGAAGCATGACCTTTAATGTAAAATTGATAGACAACAAAATGATAGTTGTTAAAAAACATTTATCATCCAATCAATTATTTACTTTATATCTAAAATAAATCCTGAAAAATAAAAGTTTATATCAAAATTATTGCACTATCCCTGAAAGAAAAGTGTGCAGTTAAGCGTTACATGCAATAGGGAACCGGCTTTAGCAGGGGACCACAATGGAAAAAGAAAAACCCCTAAAGTATTGGGTGCAACAGTTATCAAGGCATAAGAAAAATAATGTAAAAAGAAAACAATTGTAGAAAATTATGTGCAACAAAAATGCCTAACATGCCAAACTAATCAAAAATAGAAATAAACTATGCAGCAAGTTCCGAAAAAAAAAAATTAAATTATTGAAAGGGTGGTTTTCATTTGACACTTACCAACAGAAGAACATCCCGCAATCATAAGATCTCTTAAAAAGTAATTTTGTGGACTATAGGGTTCTTAAATAAAACAAAACAAAAGGATTTTATTTGTGAGTAAGTGTGGGTAAACCAGGTGCTACATAATGCTTGATGTGATTTGTGTTAGAAATGTTAATACCACTTTACAAATGTAAAGCCTACTCCTTATTTTTAAAAGTCTGGTCTATGTTGCTATCACATATACCAAACTGTCGTTGCCTGTGCTCTTTTTGGAACAAAAACGAAAATAAAAAAAATATTTTAAAAAATCATGCAAAATTTAAAATCTTATGGTATTTCTGAAGTATTTCTGACTTACTCTGTACAATTATTACCTTTTTCAGGTGGGTGCTTGATGCATGTGGTATGAAATTATCAAAATATTATGTGTACAATGGCTGGGCGATGGTATTGACATTCCTATGCTGCCGGATACTCATTATGCCATATGGTTATTATGTGGTTTTGATATTACGCTACACTGAAGGATTTAAAAGGTGAATAATTAAACCTAAAATGTGTTATACCTCTGTAGAATTTGTTGTTGGTATATTGTCTTAACTGTGTAATAAAAAAATCAGGTTTGGAAATCTCCAAAAACCCTGCTCTGAAAGTATGGAAGCTTAACAGTCTAAAGCAAAGTGCTAGCACCACTGCGTCCAAAGAAACAAATCAATATTAATTCTCTGAATGAATGGTTGCACGAATTTTGCAGTTTTATACTAATGTTCCTATTTTGTTGAAAAGTATTTTTCCATTTAACTTAACGATCTTACTTTTAGGTTAGGAAAATTGGTTGTGATATGTATGTTGCCTGCTGCATTGATAGACTGCATGAACCTGTACTGGTTCGGTAGAATGATGAAAGGCCTCTTCAAGTATTTGAACTTACAGAACCAAACGTCTCGAAGCAACGGTCATATAATTAACAGCAAACAAAACTAATTACATTTGTTTTCCCTTATCTGCAGCAAATTTTGTAGAACCGATTTTATGTTTCAACTTTTAATGTGTGTAAAATGTGACATTCTCTAGGAATGCTAAATTTTTAATGGTATTGCTGTAAAAAGTTTAAGCTTTAAAAATGGACACAAGTTTAAATAAAACAAAATAAGATTTTGCATGTGGTAAAAAAATGTTGTACATTATTGATTTGTTATGCATTTTTTGCCATAAAATATCCCACCAAGTCCAGGTTTCGTCATCTAAATGTGTTAAAATTACAGTATTTCATTTTAATTCACGATTCTTTAGTTTACATGCCACTGTAATATTTTTAGTTAGTATAATGTTCTTTGCATGTAAACATTTTACATAAAAAATACTGTCAAACTATTCCACTGAATGGATGTTTTCTGCTACATATTTTGTATGTTTGGTTTGCCGTATGCAATTCAATATTTCGTTGTAATTTCATATATATCGCTTTAATGGCGATAAATATATCAATCGTATCAAAATAATGTAATTAAATCTCTTCTGAACTTGTCTTTGAAATTTATATTTTTCAATTATTAATGTCTTTCTATAACTTCCAAACCATTTGTGTGTAATATAAGAACTTAAGTGCCAAGTGCATCATACCCTAACACACTGCCAGTAAAAAACTACAGATATTCAAATGTAAAATTATTTGTATTGGTCACAACGAAGCTTTATTTTCACAGTCCACACTACTTCGGCGACATAACAGTAAAGAGTATGAATTGTTACTACTCTAATATATGATTGCACAGAATTATTGATTGTTTGTTCTTCTCTGGCGAACTACCCGACCGGTTAGTCTGGCGGTTAAATGCGTCGCCTTTCAATCGAAAGTTTGCAGGTGCGTAATTGGTCGCTAGCTAGTCGGTTGTATCTATAGGCAAGGAACTTAACGGACATTGCCTGAACCCAGCGGATTATTGGATTCTACCAAATTAAAGGAACGTGTATATCATATACAACACGCTGTGCAATAGCTTCGGTAACCCGACGATGGGCGCGAGGTGATCTGACGATTGCCCGTGTGTTAACCCCCTTGGTTTTCTCACTCACGGGAAAAACATGAATATCCTATCGTAGCCACGTAGCCAGAATTGATGGCATACCATTGTAGAGCAGTTTAATAGCTTTGGTGGTTTGGTTAAATGTAATGCTATCGACGGGAAAAATGTTTCCATGATATACAGCACAACAATTTGGAATCTGGAAAGAGATAACGACCGCACTTAAAACAAATCTACATTCGAATTAATTATTTATACAAGTCTGTTGGTGTTCATTATAATTTATAAATATTGATATTTGGACAAGTAGACCATTTTATTTAGTGTTCTGTATGTTTTTACCCAATGGCGCATCGGTACAAGTGATATATATAGGTTAAATGGTATGTTCTTTCCGCTGCCAGATTATAGGCAGCGTCGATATAACATAGGCTATATATTGTGCATTTTTTGCTCCTTATAGATTGTTTGCGTTTTGAAATTGCTGCCAGCATGACAACCAACTTATTGTCCAAAACAGAGGTACCAGTCTTCCGTCTCCTCGGTGTCTTCAACTCTTGAAAAAATCGTAGCTTTAAGAATCGTCACTTCACTCAATGCCAATTGCCGTTTCTATCCAGGAATCACCTTCCTGATTGTCCCGCAGTCCAAACTTGAACAATGGCGTTCGGCATAATATCATAACTTTTTGACCAATGCGACACAATCGCATAACCAACTTCACATTTTGCTATTACTATCATATCTTGAGGCATTCAAGGATGATTTTCGTGTTTGCTAAAAAAATACAGTTACGGGACACTGCATTTCTGCTTTATTGCCCCGCTTTTCTTTATAATTATTATCAAATTTACAGTTAAACTGATTTAACAAGTCACATGCATTTTCCGTTACTAAAATTTTAATTTTCAACTTGTATTTTCGTCTGTACGTGGATCATCGGTATTGACGAAATTAGTAGTATTTATGGGTTCCCTTCCAATCTGAATTCTAATGTCGCAGTGTCTGAAAAGCCGTTTTGAACTCCTACAGACCATACTAAACGGAAATTTCAGTCATCGGTACTAAGAACATATCTAAGCAATAATTGTGACGTATGTACGTCATTTTGAGAATATTTATCTCTAAGGCGTTTAGCATCCTTGTATGTAAAGTCCTGCGAGTTACCATTGTATATATTATATTTATGGTTCCCGTATTTTTTAAAAAAGGACAGTTGTTTTTAGTTTAGTTTATTCATTTTTGCCCCAGTTTTTGAAAATGGCAAACGAATATAATCACGACACAGGAACGGGAAAAGGCGGCAAAACGAACAGTCGTTAAAACACGTCATTAGAAAAACAGGATATAAAGTAATAAATATAGCAGACGCGGGCGCCAAACCTAGGCAAAAGAACAATATTTAGAGATCCAAATTTAATTAAGACCGAGCGATATAAAGCCCTGAAGAAAAGTTTGTGGTAAAGTTTTATTAATTGTTTGACCCGGGTATCTTGCTCGTACGAGATCGTCTAGCTGGAAGAAGTAAGTATTCAAAATTAACGTTTCAATGTGGTAGCTTATGTAGCGTTTCATCACAATTTTTTCACTGTTGCTCGGTCTACCACCTCGACTACCATAACGCAACTGACTTCCCAAAACGGTACAACCAGAAAATCAGGCAACCAAAATATACTCAACGAAACTAGTAAATAACGGAAAATCGACGATCATCCTAAAATGGAAAACAATTAAATCAATGACAAAGAAATAAAAAAGAAACCTTTACACTAACCTGACTTAGATATGTTAAATCCGCTAAAATAATAAAAACACTAAAAACAAAAATTTAGGGTTTACACTTAATTAATTCAAATTTGGGTAATTAGGTACAGGCTAGGACGCTATGATCCCTAGAAAATAAATGGTGAAAAAATGAAATACTATTGTATATTACGAGTCTACGAAATTCCCATCGTTATATTAAAGGGATCATGCCAAACGTGACACCGACAACATAAATTTCTTTAAATGAACATGAACAACAATTTTGATTTCGTAACTCACAGGGACTCATTCGTTTGCTTGCAAAAACAAAACAATCGTGTTAAAATATTCAGCAATGTTATAGAATATGGTCTAGACCAGGGATGTCCAACCTGCGGCCCGCGGGCCGCACTGCGACCCACCTGAGATTTGTGTGCGGCCCGCTAGTCATTTTTACTCTAAGTAGTATTTCGAACTTTAAATCTTGGCCTAATTCAAATGTATCAGTCAGCTTTTAGGGACGCAGTAAACTTCAAAACTGCAGAAAGAAACCGATGGACGACAAACACTTATCTCATTGACTTTGTATTACAGAAATAAGTTTTTGTTTCTTTCTATATGTGTGTTATTTGTTCCTTTTTTCAAAGATGAAATTAATGGCTTTTAATTGTTTCTTTATGTACCAATTCAGGGTTGGAATTAAGGGATCGCGAATCGCTATTCGCGAAACGTTTTCTAAAGTTTGCGAATTACAAAATTTAACAAACTCGCGAAAATATATATTACCGGTACTGATTTCGCGCACTTTTAATAATAAATCCTTAACACGTTAATATAACATCGTTTGCCTTCAAACATAACATTATTTATTTACCTTGGCTTTATTTTGCATTATTGACGCATAATAAGCATTGCTATCACAAGGCAATAATGGCCATTATGCGTTAATATACCTCGATTCCTTTTATTTATGATTGGCGAGATGCGACACACCCCCTTTTAAATTTACGTTTATTGCAATTTATCATTACTGTACTACTAAATAACGGTACTGTCTGCTTTATGAAATAAATATCTTTCTGGTAGTTTAAGGCAATTATCATAACCAAATTTTTTTTTTCGAGCGTTCCTTATCCGCGCATTTCGCAAATCATCTCAAAACCATTTATTCGAACCCTGCCATTTTTATTGAAATTTAATAGGTTCTGCGGCCCATTGAATTATTTTAAGTGACAATGCGGCCCATTACAATAAAAGGTTGGACATCCCTGGTCTAGACTCTAGACTTAAAGGGGTGAACACCCTTTTTGAATCAGAGGCCAAAATTATTACATTTTTGGACTTGGGAGCCAAGTTATCCGGCCACCACTCACATATATATATATATATATATAGTTTGTTACTGTTGATAAAAAAACATTAAGCTAGAAAATACAGTACATTCCTGTTTAAAACCAGGAAGCACTGTTGCGTCAAGCGATGCATAAATATAGTAGCTTTGGCATCGCTATTTATTCGTCTTGCAGCGAGTCGTAAACATCCGGCAGGCCGGAGTATACCCGTGTCATCTATGCACATGTGGGATTCAATGAGGAAAACTGATTCCGGCGTGTGAAAAATGGATATGGAGTCAAATTTATGAATGCGAAGAGTTATTATATAGTAGGCCTATTTTACAAAGTGGAGGCTAAAATAACGTTTCAAGACAATCTTGGATGTATATCAGCCTAATTTAATAGAGAAAATCGATACCCACCGTAAAGTAATCATTAGTTTCTAAAATACAAATAATAAAACGCTAAGCCAGCATGCGATCAACATGGGTTGTATAGGTTCAAACTGTTGCGTAACCAGACACCAATGTTGAAACGTTGGTGATCCGGGGTATTTACTTACACACATTCAGTTGCTAACAATCAAGTAGAAAGAGTTTTGTTTATCCTGTAGTGAGAATCGGTTAGTTAGAGCTTTGTTTTAGATAAAACAGTACCAGTCAAAGTTTGAATGCTAAGATAAATATATTTGTTAAAAAGATGAATGCCAATTACCTAAAACTTTCCTATTTTTATACAAATAAATAACGCTGAGTTTAGCCAAATAATGACGTGGATATCTACTTAATCTCGCATACTTATTCGTTTATTTGGATTTTAATATTGTTACTTAATGAGTTCAATACCAGTTTATACATATAAGGTTGTAAGAATCAATACACTCTTTGTCCTTTAGACTATCTCATTTCATTCAAGGTAACCTATATGATGTCACAGTGATGTGTTTGTTTAATTAATTATGATGTAATGGCGTAGCCTGGCCAAACATTACAGGGAGTAAACGAAAACTTCGGACCAATGCGCGCATTTTTTTAAAGAGGAAATTCGTACGTGACGGAAAATATCATTCAAACTACAAAATATAAACATTATCATTTGCGAAACCCCTAAAATATTTTTACACAGATGCGCAAATTTAAGTAATTTAAGAAATGCGAGGCTAATAATGTTTCATTCGTCATTGGCATTTATACAAGTTAATGAACAAGTGTCTCCATGTCCTTTTATCGGGTGCAATGTTCTTGGATCACTGTGTTACGAAAATGCCCTGTACGTTTGCCCATGCTTCGAAGTCAAAACCATTTTTTTCTTTTCCTCATGTTGACGCATATTTCCTTTCGTGTTTGCAGAAATCGTCGATTATCCATTACAAAAATGGGCGCAAGCGTAACCACGTGGTTTTGTACCACGTGTGCTAGGCTACGTCATAATGCTATAATAATGCTTCAGTGGGTTTGGGCGATTTAGAGCAGTTCATTCCCTGTTCCAGAAATAAAGGTTTTCTGCTAAGAATGTAATTTATTTCCGACATTAAATTTCCGAACGTGAAAATTCTTACTCTATTTATATAAGCCGTCAAGGCTGTTGTGATATGTCAGTTACTTTTTAGGTATCTAAAGGTGAGCAAAGAAGTTTAAAAGGCGTTTTATTAGCAGGAAATTTTACCTTTTCATTGGGTAACAATTGTTTAACAAGTTTACCAAGATGAATGGTGCCTTATTTGCAGTGAAAGTATCTCGTTTTGTAACTGTTAATGGAATTTTTAATCCACGAACACTTGTTCTTAACAAAATAGTTGCTACTTCAAAGCGAAGAATGGCTAGTGGTGGTGGGTTTCGCAAGGAATCTGACAGTTTCGGTGAACTAGACGTCCCAATGAATATGTATTATGGAGCTAACACCGCAAGGTCTCTTTTAAACTTTAAAATTGGTGGCCCTGGTGATAAAATGCCAATTGAAGTAATCCATGCTTTTGCAATCTTAAAAAAGGCAGCAGCTGTAGTGAACAAAGAATTTGGGTTACCATCCGATCTTGCTGACGTAATCTCAAAAGCAGCAGATGAAGTTATTGCTGGCGATTTGGATTCCCATTTTCCCCTTGTAATCTGGCAAACTGGGAGCGGAACCCAATCCAACATGAATGTTAATGAAGTGTTAGCAAACCGTGCAATTGAATTAATGGGTGGTCAACTTGGAAGTAAAACACCTGTCCATCCAAATGACCATGTCAACAAGAGTCAAAGCTCAAATGATACTTACCCTACTGCAATGCACATTGCTGTGGCACGGTCCATTAATGATGTTTTGTTGCCAGGACTTAAAACTTTAAAGGCTGCTCTGCAGGATAAAGTGACTCAATTCAACGATATTATCAAAATCGGACGCACACACACACAAGATGCAACACCGCTGACACTAGGCCAAGAATTTTCGGGATATGTTCAGCAATTGGAGAATAGCATACGTCGTGTGGAGTTGTGCATGCCAAGAATATACGAACTTGCAGCTGGAGGTACTGCTGTTGGTACTGGGCTTAATACCAGAATAGGTTTCGATGAGAAAGTGGCATCAAATATAGCTGCAATTACAGGTTTACCTTTCGTAAGTGCCCCCAACAAATTCGAAGCACTAGCCGCCCATGATGCATTAGTTGAAGTAAGTGGTGCGTTCAACACTGTAGCATGCTCGCTTATGAAAATCGCCAATGACATCCGATTTCTTGCCTCTGGGCCAAGGTGTGGACTAGGAGAATTAATGCTGCCCGAAAATGAACCAGGTAGTAGCATTATGCCCGGAAAAGTTAATCCAACACAATGTGAAGCAATCACGATGGTATGTGCACAAGTAATGGGAAACCATGTTGCGGTAACAATTGGTGGTTCTAATGGCCATTTTGAATTAAATGTGTTCAAACCTATGATGGTGTCAAATGTGCTGAGATCCTCACGGCTTATTGGTGATGCATGTGTCTCATTTACTGAAAACTGTGTAAAAGGAATTGCTGCAAACAAAGACCGTATCTCGTCTCTGCTGCATGAATCCCTAATGTTGGTAACAGCACTAAACGAGCATATTGGATACGATGCAGCAGCTAAAATAGCCAAAACTGCTCACAAGAATGGCTCCACTTTAAAGAAAACTGCTATTGAGCTGAACATTCTTACAGAAGACCAATTTGACAAATGGGTGCGGCCAGAAAACATGCTCGGACCTAAATGAATTTCTTTCTATACCAGAATAAACCACAAGTTAAAAAATTTCAACTTCTAATGTTAAAACCATTTGACCTATTAATAACATCTTGTGCTCACTTTTTATGGCTAATTTACATTACCAAGTCTATTTGTGTATGGTTCTCATAATACATATTTCAGTTTTTGTGCATTACTTTTACTTACAATAGTAAATATGATACTGGCTACTGGTAACACAAAGACCTATTCAACTTCTATTATTTCATCACCCATTATATTACAGTAATATGTGTTATAGCAGTTTAAAATTTATAAAATTTTATTTTTTGGTTGCAGTCATTTTATTCATTTGTATAAAATGATATTATCTATGTAAAAAAATGTCAGAAATTTTCGAACTGAATTTACTTTTGAATACTGAATGCAACTCAAGCAATGATAGCACTTGGGTAGGTACATCTCTGGCATTTTGACTTTATTGATATGGTACTAATAAGGATATATTGTTGGCTTACCAATTTTGAACTTAATGTTGTGCTGTCTAATTCCCTTGTAGCAAATAAAGACATCCCTTTCCATAACCTATTATGTTTGGTTTAACCTCTTTAAGTGTTTATACTGGTACATGTGTATGCAGATATTTTTGTATTCTATAACCCATTTCAACCCATCCAACTCCAACATTATTGTAACCAAATATGGATGCACAATATAGACAAAGATTCAAATCTCAAAGGATTTGAATATTTACAAGCAATTTGATAAGAATAGTTGAGATTCGAAATTAAAAACGTGAAATCACTGATGTGATTCATCACGCGACAACACGTGTGATGCCGATTACGTCGGTGTATCGTCTCAGCAAACGTGCGACAATAGGTAACCATGATAAGAAAGAAACAGACATGCTTAAAACGCACGCACATGAATGGCGGTCACTTTAGTCGGGCTTTAATCTTGAAGGTTGTTTATCACACCTTTAAATATGACGCAATTATTCCATAGACTGAAAAGTTATTTATAGGCTAAACACGTTTAGTAATGGCAATATTTATTTCACTTAAACAACTATATTTTCAATTAGTATGAAGAATAATATCCTAAAAAAGGCTATCATCCTCCCTCCTCGTAAATAGTTTTTAGAGATGTTACATCTTATTAAAAAAATATATAATGGTGAAATATTGCTTGACTACGTAAATTGCTCTCATCACATTTTAAAAGCATATTGAAATAGTTCAATATATTTAACAATCATTTACTGCCCGGCCCGGTATCTAATTTTTAAATGAGAAAATATATGCACAGCATATCAAATTTAAATATATGGTAATACATTCTAGAATATATTTGAAATTCTAGGTTAGAAATACATTATTCTAGAATACCTAATTTTCCTATATTGTACATCCCTATAACCACCTAGTTAAAAAATTATGTCATCCTAGGAGTTCTCCTGTAGCGCTTCCGAGAGTGGAATCAGCGACATTATTTCTAGTCTTCAGATGACTAAGGACCAAGATTACCCTGATCTTGATGATCTTCTTGATATTGGGGAAACACCTGAAATCGTCAACCCTTCCTCATTCGACAGCAATGTGGGAGTGATGGAGCTGTATTCTGATCCAACGGAAATTAACCAGTTACAATTTAAAAACCAGATTGAATTTGAGGTAAATTTAACAGTTCAGTGTTGAATTGTAAAATCTAAAATCGTTAAAACAAGCAACAAAAAGTTTTAAATTATCAAGTTTTTATCAAATTACACTGCTATAACACAGACCTCGAAACTCAAAATTCAATTATGTTAGCTGCCAGCTGTCAAATCAAATCCCTGAGAGACTTTGTCGCTTTGATTGTTGCACCTCGATTTGCTGAGTTGACAATTCGGCAAATCTAATAAGATAAAGAATATTGTAGGCCTTTCATATTTTAAACTTTTGTCCGGATTTTGACTTGGTAAAAAAAACTCACCAGCCGGATTTTGCGATTATTTAGTACTGGTTATAGATTGCTGGCAATTTGCCTTGGGCTTTTACGTTTATGCTATTTTTCACGGCATTTTTTTGCTGTTTACCTATCAAACAAATATCGAGTACTGACTGTACGTACTGCTTGTTGTTTATATTTATATATTTGGCAACAAAAGGTTAAATATTGGACAAAACTAGGGGTGCGAAAAATTAACGGTTAACCACGGTTAACCGTTTTTATGGTTAACCGTCACGTCAAATTTTAACCGTTGAACCATTTTTTTAACAACTCTTTTTTAAACACTTATCTTTTCGTTGGTTGGTAAAACGCACGCTTTTCTGACGTGAATTACCTGTCTGACAACCACTGGCGTCGATTCCCGAGGTGGCAAGCCACCCCAGTAAAAAATGCGGGTGTCAACATACGAAATATACCATACTTGCGACCCCAGTTTTTTTTCACTTATGGTATTTTTTATGTGTTAACTGTAAAAAAAGAATTTGTAGCACAGAATCCTACAAATTCAAAAGGTTACTTTACCACCCACATTTAATTGGGCGTAATTGCGTTTAACGTATCGTGTGCCAGCAACAAAACAGCTACACATAAGCAGAGTTGATAAACTTCAATTATACACAACATCATTCCACGTCGATTGTTTGATTGTCTACGTAATATAAGCAACCAT
Organism: Ciona savignyi; assembly: GCA_000149265.1. Taxonomy (NCBI): domain Eukaryota; kingdom Metazoa; phylum Chordata; class Ascidiacea; order Phlebobranchia; family Cionidae; genus Ciona; species Ciona savignyi. Next base: position 53,635 of record CH002300.1, read on the forward strand.
TCACACGTCGATTGTTTGATTGTTAACGTAATATACGCACTATTCACACGCTGATTGTTTTATTTTTAACTCAATATTACGTATTACAATCAAAGTTATACTACATATCGTAAGGTGACCGTTTAAAACAATTAAGTATTGCATAAATAAACAGAATCATAATACCTTATTAACCCCGATAATAAATATTAATAGAACAAGGTTCTTTATTGTTTGAATATTGCAAAACATATATTTGCAAATAGCCTATGTTAAAACGACCAATATAACTAGGGATGCACAAACTAGAATATCTTGGTATTCTAGAATAGTTATTTCGAATCCAGAATATCGAATCCTATTCTATATTAAAAAGCAAACTCCAGTTAAAGTGGCAAGATCGTCAAAAATTTCTGCTTCAGCTGACTACCTCTTTGGCCAGTGTGATTACATACTTATAATCATAGGCGGCGACTTCAGTAAAATGTTACCGTTGCGCGAAATTGTATGACGTCACAATCGGCCCTATGCCTCGAACTAACTGGGATAGAACTATGATACTAACGATTTACAAAGCTAAAAGATTAAGCCAGGAGTTTAAGTGTTTAATCTAACTACTTCCCCCGCTGAAATATTGCATGGTTATACGCTG